>PUFA01000531.1:210000-252861 GCA_003508835.1 Eonycteris spelaea
TTGTTATATGTCATGTGTCTCTGTTCTGGATTTTTTGTGTGTATATAATTTTATATATATAGTAGTCCTTTTTCTTCTGCATGTGCCTTATCTTCATTACCCTTTGTAAATTCAGAGCCTTACCCTCTCCCCTATTCTGCTTTTGTTGTCTCAAATCATCCCTATTTATGCTGGGCATTCATTTTTACTTGCAGTAGTTGTTGTCTTCTCTTTTTAAAGTGTTTTTTTTTACCTTTAACCATTATTTAATATTTAAGCTTATATTGCCCAGTTATTAATAAAGTTCACATTTTTCTAATTCTTTCTGTTAATCATTTACTCAAAATCATGTATTTTTTTTTGTCTTTTTGTTTCTGGTAGAATGGCCTTTTTCAGTATTTTTTATAATGCTAGCTTTGAGAGGGAAAATTTCCTCAGCTTTTGAATGTCTGAAAAAGTCTTTATTTCCTGATATCTAAAGGAAAACTTTGCTGGATATATTATTTTTGGTTGGTAATTTCTTTCTGTCTATAGTTTGAATATTCAGCTCCACTTTCTCCTGGCTTGTGAAGTTTGTGCCGAAAAGTTCGATGATAATCTAATGGATTTTCCTTTATAAGTTACCATTTTCTTTTCCTTAGCTGCTTTGAGTATTTTTTTTGTCATTAATTTTTTGCAATTTTAATATAATGTGCATTGGAGAAGGCCTTTTGGGTTGAGATAATTAGATGTTCTATTTGCTTCTTGAATTTAAAGATCCAGTTCTTTTCATAGGTTTGAAAATTCTCATTGACTGTTTGAATATGTTCTTTGTTCCTTCCTCCCTCTCTTCTCCTTCTGTCAGTACTTAAAACAACCAAGGTCATCAAAATCTAAGAAAGTCTGAGAATCTGTTGCATTCAAGAGGCGTTTAAACTGACATAATAACTAAATATAATGTGGCATTCGGAAAGAAATTTTAAAACAAAAAAATGTCAAAACTAAGATCTTAATAAAATATGGATCTTAGTTAATATTTGTATGTTGATATAGATTTATTAATTTTGACAAATATACCACACTAAAGCAAGTTGATATTGGAAAAAATTGGATATAACATACATAGAATTTCTCTGTACTATCTTCTCAATTTTCTATGAAACTAAATATATTATAAAATTAAATATATATATTTAAAATTAATAAAATAAAAATAAAATCAGGTTTTGAAGTTAAGCACAATAATGATTGTTTTTAAAAGTATATGATCACCAAATCCCCTTTTGTATATGATCTTTTTGTTCATGATCACCTAATCATTCTCTATGATTTTTTAATAAAGCCACCAACATTTTAAAAAATATTATTTAGGTAGCAGACATAAAAATGGGGACTACTTTAGACAAAGAGTGAGTGTATTGTTCAGCATAGAATGACATGATTTCTCTACATAGTAAACTATTATGAAATCAATGGAAGTAATCTCTGTAGAAGAAATAAGGGGAAGGACTTGAGAGTGATAATAAAAGTAAAGATACAGTGCTAAGTAGGGTCATGTCATGAATGGCTATAAAAGACATGCTAAGTGTTTGGACTTTATCTTGTAGGATATAAAGTATTGCTGCAGGATATTTGTAGGGGACATTGTGTATGAATCCCTCAAATTAACTTTATTATTTCCCCATTGTGTATCACTAACTAGGTTTGAGAAAATGATCACCAAATCTAGAAATGGGTCCTGATCAGTCTACATTAATTGTGGTCATCCCATCCACCTTTCTATTTTGATATAGTGGTGGAAACACCAAAGTAAATTTAATTCAATAAAAGGAAGGAGAGATTTGTCAGTGGCCTCAAAATGGGATTCTTCTAACTACTAAGATAGAACATTTTTTGGTCTGTTCAGAAAGTTTAGGATTCTGGTTGCTTCTTCAACTATCTAAAATTACAAGAGAAAGAATCCATATTGAGAAGAGCTGTACTAAGAAAGTTACTCTGATGAAGTTGTACATAAATTTCAACATACCACAACATTTATAGTGTTATCAACCAATAAAACACTTTATTTATCAATCCAATATGAATCATGTTTCTGTTCCTTGGAGCTTAAAATATTTTACCTAAAAAATCTTTTAATAAGATGAAAGTCTTTTTTTTTACAAACACTTATACATGATTGATAAAAATTTCTCTGTTTGATAATAGAAATACTCCAGTTTATTCATCTGCTTGTCATTAATAACATCTCCTGCAAAGTATAATTTGAATGCAACAAGGAGGTCCCTATTAATTATTTTGAGATTCTGGCAAGGGTATTAGCACAGAGACTGAATGAAATCTATTTTCCAAAGTGGGTTTATATGAAAAATTTCCATGAGATATCAAAATGTGTACACCCATCTACACTACAGTCTTTAGAAAATAACAGATAATAAGGGGGAAGAAAATTTTGAGACTTAGGCAGGAAGAGGGGCATATAAAGAACAGAATGAGGAGAAACATAGGTAAAATAAAAGAGGGGACTGAGAGGCAAACAGGTGAATTTTAGGGTCAGAGGTTTGGACAGAGATGTAAAATTGGGGTCAACGAAAATTGATATCCTAGCCTCCTTCATCTGTCACCCACTGACTGATATTATGGTGCCTGTCATTGGCTGAACCTAACTGAAAACCAAGAAAAGGGAGCTGATCCTAATTGAGGCACAGAGAAAAGTGGATTTATTAGAACTTTTGCTACATAAGAAATTCACACAAAATCAGCAGTTTAAAACAATGTGCATTTGTTATCTCAAAGTTTATGTAGGTCACAAGACTAGATACAGGTTAGCTGGACTCTCTGCTTCAGGGTATCATCAGGCTGTAATCCAGAATGTCAACCAGGGCTGAACTCTCAACTGGGAATACTTCCTTCAGGTTGTTAGCTGAATTACTTTCCTACAGCTGCAAAACTAATATCTCTGTTTTTGTTTATTTGTTTATGTTGTTTTCTGGATGTTGGTCAATGTCACTCTTAGCTACTAGAGTTTCCTGCTATATGGCCTCTCATAGGCCCTTCTATTACATGACAACTTACTTCTCCAAAGCCAGCTATAGTAGCTGGGCAGGGGGTGTTCTCTAGCTCCAATCTGCTAAGCTGGAGTTTTATGTAACATGACATACTCATGGGAGGAAGATTTCCTCACCTTGTTCATATTCTTTTGGTTACAAAAAGTCACAGATTACAGCTACCATCAAGGAGGGTAGATAACACAAAAACATGGACACAAAAATTGGAATTGTTTGGGGTCACCTAAGGTTATATTCACCCCAATGGAGAAAAGTAGGGCAGATAATGAATTATGAAGGGACCAAAAAACAATATTCTGCACCCTGATATCTGTCTCCATCTTAGTCCTCACCTGACTCTTTCAAAGGCTGAGTCAAAGACATAGATAAGTTTAACTCTATGGGGCTTGTAACTAACCTTGTTTTAACTACTCACTTTGAAATTGAGAACACCATTATAGAGGGTCTCTAGTTTTCCCAGGATCAGAGAGACAGAAACCATTTTTCCCTTGTTCTCATCTTGCCACATTTCAAAGTGGTTTCTTGTTAGAACTCAAATTAGAATTCAGATACATAAACTTTTAGTTCATGGATGTCTCCCATAATCCACCTCATGATCAAGAAGTTAGATATAAAGGGGACTCTGATTCAAAAATATGTGTTATTTTTGTTTGGAAACATGATTATAGAGGATAGAATCATGTCCTCCTTTTGCTAATTATCTCTTAAATATCAACATTTCAACTTCTTTATAATGGTCAACACATTCTTTTCCAAAACACACAGATGAGATAATTTTTCCCTTTCCTAAAGGCAGCCAAGAAGATCTTCTCTTTGGTCTATGGGTTTATAGTTCTCTTCATCTTCTAGTCACACAGCAATAAGCTGCTTTGCCAACATCTTTGGTATTTATTGGGGAATACTGACTACAAAAAGTTTCAGAATTATGAGAGTGTTTACAAAATCTGTTATAACTGACTTGTTTTACCACAATAATTTTTTTCTTCTTTTTGTGGAGGGTAAAGAAGGGTAGTGAGGGACACCCTCTGCATTTTTTAAGTCTTACATTTACATAAAATTCCACCAAATCTTTCCTTGCTCTGTTTTCTGGAGGCAGAGTTGCACAAAAATAAAATAACAATCATAAGTGATATGGTCTCCAAATTACATGAATAGCCTCAGGCTAGATAGAAATGAATTATCAAACTTGACAACTTCTTCATTGGTGTTCTGACATCCTTTCTGCATAGATTTAAAAAAAATATAGAGAGTAAAAGACATACGTGTATGCTTCTACAGGAAACATTGTTTACAAAAATAAGTTAGGTGAAGGGTTTGAGATAAACTTGTCATTAATTTTAACTTCTAAATTTGCTTTCTATCTCATCTTCCTTTATACTCATTTTGAATAAAGATTTTTAAGTTTTTGGCACATGTGAATAAAGTGGGGCAAAAGCGACCCCATATATTACACAAAGAATAAGTTCTTCACAATCTAGTTTCCAGTAGTCACAAAATTACTCTATAGACAAAGTGTGTTTAAACTCTCATTTCATAATTTATAAAAATTGAGTATTGACGCAGAACATACATAAATTTTTAACAGTATTCCAATGAGCTGGTTTCCCAGTATTTGTTCCTATCTCTAGATATAGAAATAAGAAATTCATTACCTTGAAAGATTATCATTAATTAATAATTAATATTTTATAGCTTTCTACTTTATATATATATATATTTAATTTAAGAATAGTTGATATACAATATTATATTACTTTCAGGTGTATAATATAGGTGTATAACATTTATATACCTTATGGCCTGATCACCCCTCAAAATATACTAATTATCTATCACTGTGCAAACTTATTACAATATCATTAACTATATTCCCCTCCACCTTTTTCATCTACATCTCCTCTAGCAAACATCAGTTTGATCTCTGTTTCTGTGAGTCTGATTTTGTTTTGTTTTCTTATTTTTTGTGTGTGTGTAGTTTTTGTTTTGTTTTTTTATTTTCTTGTTTGTTTTTTTAGATCCCACATATATGTGAAATCATACAGTATTTTTCTCTGTCTGACTTACTTCATTTAGCATAATACCCTCAAGGTGCATCTATGTTGCCAAAGTAAGATTTTTATTATTTTTATTTGTAAGTAATATTCTATTGTATATATACCACGTTTTCTTGATTTACCTACTGATGGACACCTACACTGCTTCCATTTCTTGACCACTGTAAATATTGCTGCAATGAACATAAGGGTGAATGTATCATTTTTATTATTTTTATTTTCCTTAGATAAATACCCAGAAGTGAAATTGCTAGGTCTTACAGTACATCTACTTTTTAGTTTTTTTGCATAATCTCCATACTATTTTTCATAATGATTGTACAAATTTGCAGTCCCACCAACAGTGCACAGGTGTTTTCTTTTATCCACATTCTCTCCATCCATTCTGACTGGTGTGCATTTTTGATTTGCATTTTCCTAATGATTAGTGATGTTGAGTATCTTTTCATATGTCTTTTGGCCATCTGCATGTCCTCTCTGGAGAACTATCTCTTTATGTTCTCTGTCCAATTTTAATTATATTGTTTATTTATTTTTGTTATTGAGTTGTATGGGATTTTTAAATATTTTGGGTATCAGTCTCTTATTGGATATATATCATATGCAAATATATTCCCCCATTAAGTATGTTGTCTTCTTCTTTGGTTGATACTTTCCTTTGCTGTACAGAAGCTTTTTAATTTGATGAAGTCCAATCTGTTCATTTTTGTTTTGCTTTCTGTTGCTCAGGGGACATATCCAAAAAGATATTACTAAGAATGATGCTAGACAGTTTACTACCTATGTTTTTTTTCTAGGAGTTTTATGGTTTCAGGTCTTATATTTAAGTCTGTAATCGATTTTGAGTTTATTTTTGTATATTGTGAGAAAATGGTCCAATTTCATTTTTGCATGCATTTGTCTGTTTTTTTCCACATTTCTTTTTTTTTTTCTTTCTTTCTTTTTTTGCCTCCTTTGCTGTAGATTAAGTGACCACATGCATGAAAGTTTATTTCTGGGCTACCTATTCTGTTTTATTTATCTACGTGTCTGTTTTTTTTGTACCAGTGCCATACTGTTTTGATTATGATAGCTTTGTGTTATAGCTTGTAATAACTGGGTGTGATACCTCCAACTTTGTACTTTCTCACAATTGCTTTGGCTGTTTGTGGTTTTCTGTGATTCTATAAACATTTTTGGGATTCATTGTTCTTGTTTGAGAAGAATACCATTGGTGTTTTAATAGGGATTACATTAAATCTGTGGATTGCTTTGGGTGGTATAGTCATTTTAATGATATGACTCTTTCCAATCCATGAGTATGGTGTATTCTTTCATTCAATTGTGTCCTCTTCAATTTCTTCAATATCATATTTTCAGAGCACAGGTCTTTTACCTCCTTTATTAAATTTATTCCTAGGTATTTTATTCTTTTTTTTTTTGAAAATATAAATATTTTTTTCTTATTTTTTCCTTCTGAAAGTTTAATATTAGTATATTAAAATGCAATGGATTTCTATATATTAATTTTGTATTTTGCTAATTTACTGAATTCATTTATTAATTCTATTAAATTTTTGGTGGATTATCTGTGGATTTGTCATATATAGCTTTTATCACTTTGAGGCAAGATTCTCCTTTATCCACATTGTTGAGAGTTTTAACATAAGTCAATGCTGAATTTTATCAAATGCTTTTTTGCATCTATAGATATGATTATATGATTTTTATCTTTGGTTTTATTGATGTGATGGATCACATTAATTGTTTTGTGGATGTTATACTATTCTTGCATCCTTGGTATAAATCCCACTTGACCATGGTGTATAATTCTTTTAATGTATTGTTGAATTCAGTTTTCTACTATTTTATTGCAAATTGTATTTATATTCATTAGGGATTTGGGCCCGTGAGTATCTTCTCTCTCTCTCTCTCTCTCTCTCTCTCTCTCTCTCTCTCTCTCTCTCTCTCTCTCTCTCTCTCTCTCTCTCATCATTGGCTTGTTTTGATACCAGGGCAATTCTGGCCTCATAGAATGAGTTTGGAAGCATTAATTTATATTTAATTTTTAAGAAGAGTTAGAGAATGATAACTTTTAATTTTTCTTTAAATGTTTGGTGGAATTTACCTGTGTAGTTGTCCAGTCCTGGGCTTTTGTTTGTTGGATTTTTTTTTTCTACTCCTGCTTCAATTTTATTACTCGTAATCATTCTGTTTAGATTCTGTTTCTTTCTGGTTTACTCTTTGAAGGTTGTGTGTGTTTCTAGAAATGTATGTGTTTCTTATAGATTGTTCAATTTGTTGCCATATAATTGTTCACAGTATCTTTATAATTCTTTGTATTTTTGTGGGGTCAATTATAATCTTTTCTCTTTCATTCCTGATTTTATTTATTTGTTTTCTTTCCCTTTTTGCTTGATGAACCTTGCTTGAGGCTTGTCAATTCTATTTATCTATTCAAAGAACTACCTCTTTAAAAAACAATTAGCCTTTATTTTATTCATTTCTCCTCTTATCTTTATTATTTTCTTCCTTCCATTTACTTAAGGTTTTGTTTGTTCTTTTTTTTCCCCTAGCTCCTTTAGGTGTAAATTTAGATTATTTATTTGGGATTTTTTTCCTTCATCTTGAGATGGGCTTGTATAGCTATAAATTTTCCTCTGACAACTAATTGCTTTTGCTACATCTCATAAATTTTATAAAGTTGTGTTTTCATTTTTACTTGTCTCAAGGTTGTTTTTGATCCTTTGGTTGTTTAGTAGCATGTTGTTTAATCTCCACATGTTTTATTCCCCCCCCCACCCACCCAGTGTTCTGTTTGTAGTCAATTTTGAGTTTTATTTCATTGTGCTCAGAAAATAGGCTTTATATAATTTCAATTTGCTTGAATTTATTAAAATTTGTTTTTTGGCCTAATATGTGGTCTATCCTGTAAAAGTGTTCCAGGTGCACTTTAGAAAAAAAATAATATGTTATCTGCAGTTTGGAAAGAAAAGTTTTATAAATGTCTGTTAGGTCCATGTGGTATAATGTGGCAGTGTCTCATGCGCCACCTGGTCATTATTTATTTATTAATGAATTTTCTATCTTGATGACCCATCCCTTGAGGTAAGTAGACTATTAAAGTTCTCATTATTATTGTATAATGTTAATTTCTGCCTTTATGTGCATTAATATTTGCTTTATAAACTTGGTTCTTCTCTGTTGGATATGTAGGTATTTGCACTTGTTGTTTCCTTCCTTGAATTGAACCCTTATATTATATATAATTGTCAGATGGGTACTGAATTTATTAGGTGATCACTTCATAAGTTATATAAATGTCTAATCACCACGTTGTACACCTGAAAGTAATAAAATATTATATGTCAACTAAAATTGAAAAACATAAAATATAAAAATTTAAAAAATATTATGGTAATTTATGCATATAGGAAAAAAATGTATAACAGGAAATTCAATGAAACTGAAGAAGTCTTTCTATCCATAAATATATAACCCTTGTTCTCTTTCCTAAAAGTGACCTCCATATTCACTTCTTGATCTTTGTTTAAGTATAAAGTCTACTTCATTAAATTCTCTTAATTCAACATATCTTAACATTAATTTCATTTTTGTTTTTAATTTTTTTATAGTCGCAGAAAGTTTCAGGTGTACAATTTAATAGTAAGGGATATATAATATATATATATATATATATATATATATATATTATATTTATATTGTGAGTTCACCTCTCATAGTTAGATTTACTTCCGTCACCATATATTTGACCCCTTTTACCCCATCTCCTACCCCCTCCCCACTACCCTCCTGAAGGCAGCAATTTACACAGGTAGATGGAGTAAAATGATTCAAATATGTGGTGACAGAAAGAAATCTAACTATGGGAGGTGAACACACAATGCAACATATATATGCCTTACTGTTAAATTGTACATTGAAACTTACTGAATTTCATTAACCAATGTTACCAAAATTTTTTAAGAATATTAATTTAAAAAATTAGTGATATATATCCACTATATACATTTTCCTACAGAAATTGTTAGATAATCAAATAAAGATTTTAGCAGAGTGAAAATAGCAAAATTGCAGAAGGAACCACCATTTTTTTTCTTTCACAGAAAAATAAAAACAAAATCACAATAAACAAAACAACAATAAAGCAAACTGCCACGACCAACTTTGTAGGAATGAAGCTCCATTCATTCAAAAAATCTCTGTAAAAATTATTAGATAAACATGAGCTAGAGGAACAGATTTTAGTGAGCACACATAACAAGAAATAATTTTTACAAGAATATTTTGGAAAAGTTTCAAAATAAACTACTGTAAACCTCAACATTTTTTTTAAATCCAGCAATTCCTTGTATTATGGACTGAATGCATCTCTCCAAAATTAGTGATAGAAACTAATGGACTTATAAGAAGAGAAAAAGAGTGAAAGAGAGATTTCTCCACTTCAGTGTGCCATGTGAGAACACAATGAGAAGCAGATGTTCGCAATCCATGAGAGAGAGCTCTTATTAGACCATGACACTGCTGGCACCTTAATCTTGGACTCTCCATCCTTGAGAAAAGTGAGGAAAATGTTCATGTTGTTTAAGTCCCCCAGTCTAGAATATTTTGTTATGGTAGACTGAACTAAGACACTTGGGAAGGGAGAGGATCTGATTTCCTGAGTTGCCACATTAAAATTTAAAAAATGCCCAGTTTATAACAGAAACAACAAAAACACAAGGCATACAAAAACAAACAAGGAAATATGGTGTGTTCATGAAATTAACAGAAACTTTTCCAGATGAAGTTCAGATATTAGACTTACTAAAAAAGACTAAAAATTAACACTAAGCATTTTCCTCCCTTCCTTGGGTATTTTTATGAAATCCATGTGATGATAAGTATGAAAGCTGAAGACTTAACAAGACCCTCTCCATATCTCTGGAGCACTTTTTCTATGTGAAGCTTTGCCCTTTTGTACTCTGTCCTGATAATTCTAACTACTTTGAATTCATTGGATACTCCAGAACTATCTCTTTAATTCAGGAATGCTACAGGGGTTAATCTGGATTGTATCCTTTAATTATTTACTGATGATAGTATTGGAAAGCCATTGATTTTTCTCTACTGACTGTACTTTCTTATTAATTCCTAAATTTCACTAGGTTGACAGTATTTTTTTTTTTTCCACTTTTTCCCTATAATAGCTTGTTTGATTGTTGAGAAGATATTGGTTGGGTGATTATCCTTGATCTTGAGGTTCTTTGCAACTTTCCTATGAGGCACATCTGTGTATTTCCCTGTGTTCAAGAAGAATGAAAGGTGCCTGTAGTCAGTATTTTCAGGGTAACAGCTTGGACAGATCCATGCATTATTCTAGCCTCAGAAATGAAAACATTTAAAAATTCTTATTTGGCATAAATGAGAGGAAATTTGAGGTAGAACTATTCTCCATCAGTAATCTACCTTTATGTTTGCCCCAGGACCCCTTCAGACTGCACATCCACCATCTTCAAGGCTGAAAACATGAACACTCTGTCCACCTTTTATAGACATTCTTCCTTGCTCACATTGTGGACAATGGTTTTTTTTCTCTTCTACTATCCTAACTATCCTTGATTTTGTGTAAATTCTTCATTATTTTTGGTCCTCAGAATGTGCCACTATTGTTTTCTAGTGTTTATATATTTATTTTTTTTATTTTACTTTTAAAATATGATTTATAGAGATTGTGCTGCAAGCAAATGGTTAAAGGGTAATGTCAAGCTCAGTCACTGAATTCCTTTTCTATAAGATTCGACCTAGTGTTCTGGTTCTTGCTCCTTCTTTGTACTCCATTGTTACCTGTTAATTGTCACCCTGGGCCATTCAAACTGTCCATTCATTTACTTCTTCACCCATTTATATTTCAGATGTTGAAGGAGAAAGACTCTAAATTATGTCAATTTCATAACTTTATTTTCTAAAAAACTCTTTGTCTTCGTTACTGCTAGCTCAGCCTTGTAATTTTTTATCATTTTTAATGACTTTTACTTTTTAATAATTACATATTTTTATTATAGCTGACATACAATATTATATTAGTTTCAGAGCACAACATAGTAATTGCACATTTATGTAACAAACAAAGTGATCACCCTGATAAATCATCTGACACCATAAATAGTTTACTACATTATACTGACTATATCCTAAGGATATACTTTACATTCCCATGACTATTTTTGTAACTAGGAATTTATATTTTTGTAATCCCTTTTCATTTTAGCCACTTTCTAAATTGCTCTCATCTGGCAACCATCAAGAGGTTCTCTGTACCTATGAGTTTAATTTCTGTTCTTTTGTTCATTCACTTTGTTCTTTAGATTCCACATGTAAGTGGAATCATATGTTATTTTCTTTCCATGTCTGCGCCACTCAGCAAAACACCCTCTAGGTCTCTCCATGTTATTGTAGATGGCAAGATTTTCATGGCTGAAAATATCCCATTGTATATCTGTGCCACCTTTTTCTTTATCCATTCATCCACTGAAGAACACTTAAATTGCTCTCATAACATGGCATTGTAAATAATGCTGCAATGAACATATAGATGCACATGTCCTTCAGGTAGTGTTTTGGTTTTTTTTCAGATAAATATCCAGAAGTGAAATTACTGGATCTTTCTTTGTTTCTTGTTATAAACTTCGTTTTATTTTTTTAACTTATAAATCCAAGTATGTATGTATGTATATAAGTATGTAAGTATGTAAGTATGTATGTATGTATGTATGTATGTATGTATGTAATGTATGTTTGTATTTATTTATTTTATTATGGCGACATTGGTTTGATGAAATCAAATAAGTTTCAGGTGTATAATTCAACAGTAAGGGATGTATATATATATGTGTTCAATGTCCATAGTTAGATTTCTTTCTATCACCACATATTTAACTCCTTTAACCCATCTACCTCTCTTCTTTCTCCTCCCCACTAACCTCTGGTAACCACTAGTCTACTGTACATGTCCATGAGTCTCTGTTTGTTTATCCTGTCTGTTTGTTGCTTTTTAGGTTTATATCTCACATATAAGTGATATCATGTAGTTTTCAATTTTTTCTGTCTTATTTCACTTAGCATGGTTATCTTGAAGTCCATCTATGTTGTCACAAATGGCAGTATTTCATCTCTTCCTATGGCTTAGTAATATTTCACTGTATATATGTAGTGGGACACTTCAGTTGCTCCATGTCCTAGCCACCATGAATGAATCATGCTATGAACATAATTGTGCAAATACATTTTTGAATATATTTTTCTAAGTCTTTGGGGTAAGTACCCAGTAGAGGGATTGCTTGGTCATTATGGTAGACAATTCTTAGATTTTTGAGGAACCTCCATACTGTTTTCCATAGTGGCTATGCTAATTTGCAGTCCATCCACCTGCAGTGTGTGAAGGTTCCGTTTTCTCTCTCATTCTCTTCAACACTTGTTAGTATATGTCCTGTTGATACAGCTTATTCCAAAGGATATGAGATGGTACCTTATTATAGTTTTGATTTGCATTTCCCTAACAGCTAGCGATGTTGAGCATTCTTTCATGTTTTTTTGGCCATTTGTATATCTTCTTTAGAGAAAAGTTTTGTTCAAATTCTCTACCCATTTTTAATTGAATTATTATTTATTTATTTTTAATTGAGTTGTATGAGTTCTTTGTATATTATGGATATTAGGCCCTTATTTGAGGCATTGCTTGCAAATATTTTCCCATTCGGATGGTTGTTCTTTATCTTGTTAATGGTTTCTTTTGCTGTGCAGAAGCTTTTCAGTTTGATGTAGTACCATTCATTTATTTTTTTTGTTTTACTTCCTTTGCCTTTGAGTCAAATTCATAAAATCCTTTTAGAGCCCAAGGTCATGAATTTACTTCCACTGTTTTCTTCTATGCAATTTTATTGTTTCAGGTCTTATATTCAGTCCTTGACCTATTTTGAGTTAATTTTAGTTGTGGTTTAAACAACAGTTTAGTTTCATTTTTTTGAAGGTGCTTTCAGTTTTCCCAGCACAAGTTATTGAAAGACTTTCTCTTCTAACTGTATGTTTTCGACTTTTTGTCGAAAATTATTTGCCCATATAAATATGGGTTTACTTCTGGACTTCGATTCTGTTCCACTGGTCCGTGTGACTGTTTTGCTGCCAATACCATGCATTTTGATTACTGTCATTTTGTAGTATAATTTGAAGTCAGCAGAGTGATGCCTCCAGCCTCATTCTTTTTCTCAGGATGGCTTTGGCAATTCAGGGTCTTTTGTGCTTTCATACAAATTGATGATTTTTTTTTGTTCTATTTCTTTAAAAACTGCCAATGGGTTTTGATGGGATTGCATTAAACTGTATAATGCTTTAGGTAATAAGGTCATTTTAACTATCTTGATTCTTCCAATCCAAGAACATGGATATCTTTCATTTTTTTATCTCTTTGATTTCTTTTAATAGAGTCTTAAGTTTTCATTATATAGGTCCTTCACATGTTTCATTAGATTTATTCCTAGGTATTTATTTTCTTTTTGTTGTAGTTGCAAAAGGAATTATTTTTTTCCACTTCTTTTTCTGACACTTCATTATGAGCATAGGAATGATATGGATTTTTGAATATTGATTTTGTATCTAGAAACTTTACTGTATTTGCTTATTATTACCAGTAGTGTTCTTGTGGAATCCTAGGGTTTTCTATATAGTCATGTCATCCACAAATAGTGACAGTTTAAGTTTTTGTTTCCTATTTTGGATGCCTTTTATATCTTTCTCTTGCCTGATTGCACTCTCAGGACCTCCAATGTTATATGGATGACAATGGCCATAGCGGATAGCCTTGCCTTTTTCCTGATCTTAGAAGAGGGTTTTTAGTTTTTTTCACCATTAAATATAATGTTGGCTGAGGGTTTTGTCATAGATGACTTTAAGGTACTTTCATTATATACCAATTTGTTAAGTGTTTTAATCATAAAAGGATGCTGTATCTTGTTGAAGGCTTTTTCTATACCTGTTGATATGATCATATGATTCTTATTTTTTAATTTGTGTATGTGGTGTATCTCATTAATTGATTTGTATATATTGAATCACCCCAGTGGCCCCTGGAATGAAGCTCACCTGATCATGGTATATAATATTTTTAATATGTTCCTGTATTTGGTTCGCTAATATCTTATATGGATTTTTGTGCTGTGTTCATAAGAGATATTGGTCTGTAGTTTTCTGTATTATCTTAATCAGGTTTTGGTATCAGGGTAATATTGGTCTCATAAATGAGTTAGATAGTATTGCCTCCTCTTTGATTTTTTGGAAGAGTTTGGATGAATAGGTATTAATTCTTCAAACGTTTGGTAGATTCACTGGTGAAGTTTGGACATTTACTTTTTGGTAGGTTTTTGATAATTGTTTCAATTTCCATTTCACTGATTGGTCTATTTAGATTTTACAGTCCTTCTTGATTTATCTAGGAAAATTATATTTTTCTAAGTGCTGATCCATTTCTTCTAGGTTATTAAATTTGGTCTTATATACTTTTTCATGTATTCTTGTATATGTTTCTTTTATTTCAGCAATGTCTGTAATAATTTCCCCCTCTTTCATCACTGATTTTGTTTATTTGTGTCCTTTCTCATTTTTCTTTAGTGAGTCTAACCAAGTGTTTTTCAATTTTATTTAATGGTCTCTTTGTTGCATTTATTTATTCTATTATTTTATTGTTTCAATTTGATTTAATTCTGCTCTAATTTTGATTATTCTTTCCTTCTGCTGACTTTAGGTTTCACTTGCTTTTCTTTTTCTTTTTTTTTTTTTAGTTTTTTTAAGATGAAGCATTAAGTTGCAATAGACCTGTAATAATATGAAGTTTACTTTTATTATTGCTTTTGCTGTGTCCCAACAGCTTTGATATTTTGTACTATTATTATTATACATTTCTATGTATCTCTCAATATCTCTTTTATTCCTTTTTCAACCTAGTCATTCTGTAGGAGCATGTGTTTAAATCTCCATGTGTTTGTTCTTTCCCACTTTCTCTTTACAATTGATCTCCAGCTTCAAAAGCATTATGATCAGAGAATACGGTTCATATGATTTCAAATCTCTTTATATGTGTTGAGGCTATCTCTGTGTCTCAGTATGTGGTTAATCTTTAACAATGTTTTATTGTGCCCTAGAGAAGAATGTATAAGCACCCGTTTGGGGTTGAAGAGCTCAGTAAAGTCAGTTATGTCCAGTTGGTCTAATGTGTCATTTAGGGAAATTATTTCTTTATCAATTTTCTGTTTGGATGATCTGTCCAAATCTGGCAGTTGGGTATTTAGGTCTCCTACTATGATAGTGTTTTGATCTGTTTTCCCTTTAGTTGTGTTAATAATTGCTTTGCATATTCAGGGCTCCCTGATTGGGAGCATAGATATTAATAAGTGTTATGTCTTCTTGGTGCATGATTCCCATTAACTTCATTAAGTGCCCTTCAGTATCTTTCTTGACCATTTTTATTGTGAAATCTATTTCATCTGATATTAGTACCGCTGCTTCTGCTTTTTTTGACTGCCATTTTCTTGAAATATCATTTTCCATCATTTCATTTTTAATCAATATTTGTCTCTTGAAATGAGAGATGTGTCTTCCAAAGGCAGCATATGGTTGGATTTTGTTTTTAGATCCAATCTTCAACTCCGTGCCTTTTTATTGGTGAATTCAATCCATGTACATTAGGGTGATATTGAAATATAAGGTTTTCCTGTAAACATTTTATTGTTTGCTTTCTGGTAGCTTGGTGTTTTCATCTCTTCCTTGTCTTTGTGTGTCTGGTTTTTTTTGTTTGTTTGTTTTTTGGTTGGGTTTGGAGGATTTCCCTCTGGTCCTTTTTTTTTTTATGTTATGTACTTTAATTCTGAATCTTTTGTGTGTGGTTGCCATTAAGAATATGTAAAGGACCATCATATATATAGTAGTCCATTTTCTTCCATGTATGCCTCAACTCCATTCCCCTTTGCGAATCTGGATATTTGAATTCTCCCCATTCTGTCACTGTTGTCTCAATTTTTTCTGTGTGTGCTAAACTTTTAATACTATTTTGCAATAACAAATCTCTTCTTATTGTTTAAGGTTACAATGCCCTATTCTTAATAGGGCATTCTTCTTCTTCTACCTGCCTATTAGTTGCCTTACTCCTAGTTAAATATATATTTTTTGTCATTTTGTTTTAGGTGTGCTGACCCCTTTCAGTATTTCCTGTAGTGCAGGCCTTATAGTGGAGAATTTCCTCAGTTTTTGTACGTCTGGAAAGGTCTTTATTTCTCCTTCATATCTAAAGGAGAGCTTTGCTGGATAGATTATTCTTGGCTAGCAGTTTCTTTCATTTAATAGTTTGGCTATTTGATTGGCTTGTAAGGTTGTGCTGAGAAGGCCGACAATAATCTAATGGGTTTTCCTTTATAGGTTACCATTTCTTATCTTTGGCTGCCATGAGGATTCTTTTTTTTGTCATTAATTTTTGATAATTTTAATACAATGAGTCTTGGTGAAGCCTTTTTGGGTTGAGAACATTGAGTGTTCTGTTGACTTCTTGAATTCCAAGCTCCAGCTCATTCTTTATCTTTAGGAAGTTCTCAACTATTAGTCTGAAAATGCTTTCTAGTCCCTGCTTCTTTTCCTCACCATTGATAAGGCCCATTATTCTTATGTTTCCTCTCCTAATGGTATCAGCTAGTTCTTGTATTCTCTTTCTTTATTTTTTTATTCTTTGTTTTCACTCTTGTTTCTTATGATTAATTTATGGATTTCTATCTTCTATGTTACCAATCCTTTCCTCCATTGGTTGACTCTGTTTCCCAAGCTTGTTATTTCATTTTTCATCTCTTTCAATGTGTTCTTCATCTCCCGAAGTTCTATTTGATTCTTTTTGAGAGTTTCAGTCTCCTTGCTAAATAACTCATTCTGTTGGTCTAGTTTATCCTCAACTCCTGGAATTATTCACTTGAGTTATTTTGGATTTCACTGAGTTTTTTCAGAAGTACCATCCTGATATCTATCTTTAAGTCACATATTTCTATGTCGTTAAGCTTGCTTTCTGGAGATTTTCTTTTTGTTTTTGAACTGTTTGTCAGCTTGGTTCCTCATACTGTTTAATGGACTATTTCTCTACCTGGGCATTAGTGGAAGTTTATTCTGCTTTTCTTCCCCCTCCCCACCCCAGAAAGAAACTATTTAAAAAATTAATTTTAATTTATTATTTTGAAGCATTTATTAAACATCTGCTATTTCTTAGGCACTGTGTAGGTCAAGTGTATATCTGAAAGAACCAAATACTATAAGCCCTGCTCTTACAATTTACAAAGTTATTTTACATTCATGTTCTCAATTTATAAATAAAATAACTATTTGAAAACTCTCTTGTTTTTTAGTTTTGCTTTGTTTCTTAAGGAAACTATTGGTTGTTATTAATTTTTTTTTTACAAACCAGTTTACCCTTCTATATTGTGAGGTTCTTTTTTAAAAAAAATTAATTAGTTTTAAGTATACAGTTCATTGGTAATACACTTATATAGTTTATAAAATGATCCCCTAATTGCTTCTTCTCTCTTCTGGTTTTCCACCTAGTCAATATATTAATGCTAACTACATTCCTTATGCCATGCCCTCATCCCTATGACCATCTATCAAGTACTAATTTGTACTTCTCTAATCCTTCACCGCATTCTCCCAGCCCCTCAACCACCCTCTCCTCTGTCTGTCACCAAATTGTCCACTATATTTGTGAGTTTGTTTTTGATTAGTTTGTATTTTTGTTCCTTAGATTCTGCATATAAGTAAAATCATACAGTATTTATCTTTCTCTGTCTGACTTATTTCACTCAACATAATAACCTCTAGGTCCATCCACATCATTGCAAATGGTAGGATTTCATTTTGTTAATGGCTGAGTAATATTCCATTGTATATGTGAACCATAACTTCCTTAGCTAATTGTCTATTGATAGGCATTTAGGTTGTTTCCATATTTTGGCTATTGTAAATTGTGCTGCCATGAATATTGGGGCACATAGATATTTATGAATTATTGTTTTGTTTTTTTGAATAAATACCCAGAAGTTCAATTGCTGGATCAAAAGGTATGTTCATTTTTAAGAAACCTCTGGAATGTTTCTTACACATAGGCAGTTGTACCAATTTGCAATCCCACCAACAATGTATGAGTATTCCCATTTCTCTGCATTCTCAACAATACTTGTTTTTCAATTATTGATGATAGCCACTTTGACAGGTGTGAGTCAATATCTCATTGTGCTTTTAATTTTTATTCTCTGCTGGTAAGTGACTTTGAGCCTCTTTTCATATGTCTATTAGCTATCTGTATTTCCTCTTTGGAGAAGTACCTGTTCAGGTCTTCTGCTATTTTTTAATTGGATTGTTTGTTCTTTTGTTGTTGAATTATATGTGTATTTTATATATTTTGGATATTAACCTCATATCAGATGTTTCATTAGCAAATATCGTCTCCCAATAATCAGTTGTCTTTTGGATTTGTTGATGGTTCCTTTTTTTGTTAAACCTTTTGTTTGATGTAGTCCCATTTGTTTATTTTTCTTTTGTTTCCCTTGCCTGAGGAGATACAGCAAAAAGAATTACTGTTCGTAATATCAGAGAGTTACTGCCTATGTTTTCTTTTAGAAGGTTCACATTTTTGGGTCTTACATTTAAGTCTTTAATTATTTTCAGTTCTACTTTCGTTTGTATACAGTGTAAGAGGGTGGTCCAGCTTCTTTTCTTTTTCTTTTTTTGCATGTATTTGTTTAATTTTCCCAACACCATTTATTGAAGAGACTTTCTTTACTACATGGTATATTCTTACCTACTCTGTCATATATAAGTGAGTGTACAGGAGTGGATTTATTTCTGGGCTCTCTATTCTGTTCCATTGATTAATGTATCTGTTTTATCTCAGTACCATGCTGTTTTGATTACTGTAGAACTGTAGTATAGTTTGATATCAGGTTGTGTGATAGCTCCAACTTTGTTCTTCTTTCTCAAGATAGCCTTGGCTATTTTGGGCTTTTATGCTTCCATATAAATTTTAGGATTATTTCTTCTAGCTCTCTGAAAAATGTCATTGGTATTTGGATAGGAATTGCACTGAATGTACAGGTTGCTTTGTGTAGTATGACCATTTTATTGATGTTGATTCTTCCTACCTATGAGCACGGTATATGTTCCATTTATTTGTATCTTCCTCAATTTCTTTTTTCATAGGCTTATAATTTTCTGAGAATAGGTCTTTTTATCTCCTTGGTAAATTTGATCCTCAGGTATTTTATAGTTTTTGATGCAATTGTAAATGGGATTGTTTCCTTAATTTCTCTTTCTGAAAGTTCATCATTGGTATATAAAGCTTCCACTGACTTCTGAATATTTATTTTGTGACCTGTTATTTTACTGAATTCATTAATCATTTCTAAGAGTTTTTGGTGGAATCTTTAGGGTTCTCTCTCTATATATAGTATTATGCCCTTGGCAAATGACGAGAGTTTCACTTCTTTTCTTCCAATTCAAGTGACTTTTATTTCTCATTCTTGTCTTATTTCCGTGGCTAAGACATCCAATACAATGTTGAAGAGGAGTGGTGAAAGTGAGTGTCCTTTTTCTTATTCCTGATGTTAAGGAAAATGCTTTTAACCTTTCCCCATTGAGTATGATGTTAGCTGTAGGTTTGTCATATGACCTTTCTCATGTTGAGGTATGTTCCCTCTATTCCCACTTTGCTGAGAGTTTTTATTATAAATGGATTCCTAGTTTTGTCTAACTCTTTTTCTGCATCTATTATATTATCATATGGTTTTATCTTTCAATTTGTTAATGTGGTGTATCATATTAATATTGATCTGGATATTGTATCAACCTGAAATCCAAGGAATAAATCAAACTTGATCATGGTGTATGATATTTTTAATTGTTGCTTAATTTGGATTGCTAATATTTTGTTGAGGATTTTTGCATCAATGTTCTTAAGAATATCTGCCTAATAGTTTTCTCTTTTTTGTAATGTTTTTTGTCTGGTTTTGGAATCAAGGAAATGATGGCCTCATAAAAGGAGTTGGAGCCTTCCATTTTTTTTTTGAACTTTTGGAATAGTTTGAGAAGAATAGGTGTTAATTCTTCTTTGAATGTTTGGTAAAATTTGTCTATGAAGTCGTTTGGTCCAAGACTTTTGTTTTCTAGGAGGTTTTGATTACTGATTCTATTTTATTGGTAGTAATAGGTCAGTTCAGATTTCTTGTTTCTTCTCAACTCAGTTCTGGGAGATTATATATTTCTAGAAATGTGTCCATTTTTTCCAGATGGTCCAATTTGTTAGCATAAAATTGTTTGTAGTATAAACTCATGATTCTTTATATTTTTGTAAGTTCTGCACTTATTTGTCCTTTTCATTTCTGATTTTATTTACTTGAGTCCTCTCTTTTCCTTGATGAGTTGAGTTAAGGGACATTTTGAGAAGTGTAAGTGATATCTCATATTGGTTTTAATTTGCATTTCTCTGATGGTTAGCTACCTTGAGCATCTTTTCATATGTCTATTAACCATCTGTATTTCCTCTTTGGAGAAGTATTTCTTCAGGTCTTCTGCTCTTTTATTAATTGAGTTGTTTGTTGTTGTTGTTGAATTACAAAGATTCTTTATATATTTTTGAATATTAACCCCTTATCATGTTCATTAGAGAATATCTTTCCCCAAACAGTGAGATGTCTTTTTGTTTTGTTGATAGTTTCTTTGTTGTACAAACACTTTTAGTTTGATGTAATCCTATTTGTTTCTTTTTTATTTTGTTTCCCTTGCCCAAGGAGATATATCTGAAAATAAATTCCCATGAGTAATATCAGAGTGTTTACTGCCTTTGTTTCCTTCTAGAAGTTTTACAGTTTCAGTTCTTACATTTAAGTCTTTAATCCACTTTGAGTTTATTGTATAGGTGTAAGAAGTTGATCCAGTTTCATTTCCTCTTTTTTGCATATATTTGTCTAATTTTTCACACCATTTATTGAAGAGACTGTCTGATATTCTCAGTCATATATTAAGTGAGCTTATAGGCATGGATATATTTTTGGCTTCTCTCTTCTGTTCCATTGATCAATGTGTCTGTTTTTATCTCAGTACCATGCTGTTTTGATTACTGTAGAATTGTAGAAAATTTGATATCAGGTAGTGTAATAAGCTCCAACTTTGTTCTTCTTGCTCAAGATAGCCTTGGCTATTTGGGTGTTTTATGGCTCCATATAAATTTTAGGATTATTTGTTCTACTCTCTGAAAAATGCCATTGGTGTTTTGATAGGGATTGCACTGAATGTATAGATTGTTTTGGGTAGTATGGCCATTTTATCAATGTTGATCCTTCTTACCCACGAGCATGGTATATACTTCCATTTATTTGTATCTTCTTCAATTTCTTTTTTCAATGACTTATAATTTTTTTAAAACAGGCCTTTCACTTTCTTGGTTAATTTGATTCCCAGGTACTTCATAGTTTTCGATGCAATTGTAAATGAAATTGTTTTTCTTAATTTCTCTTTCTGAAAGTTCATTATTGGTGAATAAAAATGTCACTGACTTCTAAATATTTATTTTGTGACCTGCTACTTTACTGAATTCATTGATCAGTTTTAACAATTTTTTTGGTGGAATCTTTAGGGTCCTCTTATATAGTATCATGTCATTGGGAAATAATGAGAGTTTTACTTCTTCCTTTGCAATTAGGATGCCTTTTATTTCTCTTTCTTGTCATATTTCTTCCAATACAATGTGAAGAATGGTGAAAGTGGGCATCCTTGTCTTGTTCCTGAGTTTAAGAAAAATGCTTTAAGACTTTCTCTGTTGAGTATGCTGTTAGCTGTAACTTTGTCAAATATGGCTTTATTATGTTGAGTGGTTCCCTCTATTGCTGAGATTTGTTATCATAAATGGATTCTGGGTTTTGTCGAATTCTTTTTCTGTATCTATTGACACAATCACATTGTTTTTATCTTTCAATTTAATGTGGTGTATGTATCACATTCATTAATTGGCAGATATTATACCAAACTTGCATCCCAGGATAATCCAACTTGGTCTATGGTGTATTGATAAATCCAACTTGGTCATGGTGTATGATATATTGGTGAATTGTGGATTGCTAATATTTTGCTGAGGATTTTTGAATCAATATTGTAAGAGATGCTGGCCTATAGTTTGTACTTTTTTTTTGTACTGTCGTTGTCTGGTTTTGGAATCAAGGTTATGGTGGCCTCATAAAAGGAGTTAGGGGCTCTTCTTTTCCTTCTCCTTGATTTTTTTTGAATTAGCTGAAAAACAGGTGTTAATTCTTTTTTGAATGTTTAGTAAAATTCACCTATGAATCCATCTGGTCTAGGACTTTTGTTTGTTGTGGAAGGGTATTTATTACTGATTCTACTTCACTGATGGTAATTGGTCTGTTCATATTTTGTTTCTTTTATTCCAAACTATGTCTTGGAAGATGTATGTTTTCTAGGACTGTGTCCATTTCTTCACAGATTGTCCAATTTATTGGTATAATTGATGCTCATAGTAATTTCTTACAATCTCATATTTCTGTGGCGTTCATTAGTTATTTTTCTTTGTTTATTTCTGATTTTATTGATTTGAGCCCTCTTTTTCTTTATGAGTCTGGTTAAGGGTCTGTCCAATTTTGTTTATCCTTTCAAAGAATCAGCTCTTGGTTTCATTGATCTTTGTAATCTTTTTCTAGGCTCTAATTTGTTTATTTCCTCTCTGATCTTTATTATTTCCTTCCTTCTATTCACTTTTAGCTTTGTTTGACATTCTTTTTCTAGTTCTTTTTAGTGTAAGGTTAGATTGTTTATTTGAGCTTTTTCTTGTTTCTCAAGGTAAGCCTGTATTGCTATGAATTTCACTCATAGGATCTCTTTTGCTGTGTCCTACGATTTTGAGTCGTTGTGTTTTCATTTTCATTTGACTCTAGGTATCTTTTACTTTTTTTCTTGATCTCATTGATAACTCATTCATTGTTTAGTAGCATGTTATTTAGCCTCCATGTGTTTGTGTATTTTTCAATTTTTTTTCTTGTAGTTGCTTTCTAACATCATACTGTTGTGACTGGAGAAGACAGAGTTAATATGATTTCAGTCTTCTTAAATTTATTGAGACTTGATTTGTGTGTTTAACATGTGGTCTATCCTGTAAAATGTTCATGTGCACTTGAGAAGAATGTATATTTTTCTGCTTTGGGATATAATGCTCTGAAAATATCTACTAAATCCATCTGGTCTAATGTGTCTTATAGGCCCATCGTTTCCTTGTTGATTCTTTGCTTGGAAGATCTGTCCATTGGTGTCAATGGCCGTCAAAGGCTTCTACTATGAATATATTACTATTGATCTCTTCTCTCTCTCTCTCTCTCCTCTCTCTCTCTCTCTCTCTCTCTCTCTCTTTTGTCAGTCAATAATTGCTTCATGGATGTAGGTGCTCCTATGTTGGCTACGTATATGTTTACTAAGGTTATGTCCTCTAGATTTATCGATCCCTTTATCATTATGTAATGCCTTTCTTTTCTCTTATTGGAGCCTTTGTTTTAAAAATCTATTTCATCTGATATAAATATCGCTACCTCGGCTTTTTCTTTTTTCCATTTGCATGAAATATCTTTTTCATCGCTTTTACTTTCAGTCTGCGAGTGTCATTTGTTCCGAAGTGGGTCTCTTGTAGACAGCATATGCATGGGTTGTTTTCTTATCCATTTGGCTACCCTATGTCTTTTGATTGGAGTATTTAATCTATTTACATTGAAAGCAACCACTGATAGGTACATAGTTCCTGCCATTTCATAGTTCATATTTGTTTTTTTTTTCTATTTTCTTATTTACCCTTCTCTTTTTACAGAGTCCTTTAAACATTTCTTGTAATACTTGCTTGTTGATGATAAATTCCTTAAGCTTTTCCCTTTCTGGGAAGCTTTTTATCTCACCCTCCATATTAATCAAAACTCTTGCTGGGTAGCGTATTCCTAGTTGTGATTCTTGATTTTCATCACTAGAATATTTTTCCAGTCCTTTCTGGCCTGCAAAGTTTCAGTGAAAAGTCAGTCAGACATTCTTATGGGTGCCCTTGTAAGTAACTTGCTGCCTGTCTCTTGCTGCTTTTAAGATTCTCTCTTTGTCTTTGACCTTTGGCATTATAATTATGATGTGTCTTGGTGTAGATCTGTTTGAATTCCTCTGTGTGGGACTCTTTGTGCTTCCTGAACTTGTATGTCTTTAAATTTCTTTACCAGGGTAGGAAATTTTCTGTCATTATTTCTTCAAAAGAGATTCTCAGTTCTATGCTCTCGCTCTTTCTCTTCAGGTACTCCTATGATCCAGATATTGTCATGCTTCATGTTGTCCCAGAGATCCCTTAAACTATCCTCAGTTTTTAAAATTCTTTTTTTGTTGTTGTTGTTCTGATTGGGTGTGTCCTGCTACCTTGATTCGATCTGCTTCGTCCAATCTGCTGTTGAATCGTTCTAGTGTATTCTTCATTTCAGTTATTGTATTTTTCATTTCTGTCTGGTTCTTTTTTATGGTTTCTACATCCTTTTTCATGCGTACTATCTCTCTGTTGATGTTCTCGTTGTGCTATCTATTCTCCCCCTAAATTTGTCGAGCATCCTTATAACCATTATTTTGAACTCTGTCTCTGGTAGGTTGCTTGCCTCCATATCATTTAGCTTATTTTCTGGAGTTTTATCTGTTATTTCATTTGTGGCATGTTTCTTTGTTTTCTCATTTTATTAGCCTCTCTGTGTTTGTTTCTATGTGTCAGGAATATTTGTTTCATCTCTCAGCCTTGGCCAGATGGTCTAATGTGGAATATGTCTTGTGTGGCCCATTGGCATACTCTCCCTTATCTCCTATGCCAGGGGCTCTGGACGTGATCTCTGTGTGGTTTGTGTGTGATCTTCCGTGTTTGCCAAGACTTTATTGTTGTTAGTACATCAGTGGATGAGATTAATGGTCAAGCTGACCAATTGTGGCATTTGGCTGTACCCACAGGATAAGAGTTGCTGTGTGGGAGCTGACCCCACTGAGTGGGATTTGCCCTAGCAGGCTTGTTGTATTTATTACTAGCACCCTTTGTGTGTACCACTACTGTAACTACTGGGAGTTGCTCAATTATGGTCTGATGCCAGCCTCTAGATGCGTCAGTTTTGTGGCCCCTTGGAAGGGGCTCATCTATAGGCCAAGGTCAGCTGCTGTTTTTAGTTGCTCAGGGTTACCTGGTAGGAACTATGAGCAGTCCGCCGATGATTGTTGCCTATGCTGGATCTACAGGTATGTGGAAGAGACAATGCTGATAGGCAGCCATCAGTTATCCTCTGTCCCTGACTTAGGGCAGTTTAGCAGAGGGTCCAGTGCTTCTCCAGGTTTGACACTTCCTGTCAGTCTCTAAAACTGGAAAAGCCTGTAGCTGATATTCATGTTGGGTGGAGCAGGGACCCCGGGAGTCTCCTGGATCGATTGAGTAAGTTTCTTCCTGTCATTGCAGTGTCAGTGTACATGCCAACGCTGTCTCTGTGGTTCCTGTCAGTTGCCTGTAAGTCTCTGAAACTGGATGGGGCTCTGCATGACATGCATATTGGGAGACGCAGGGATGCTGGGTGTCTCCTGAGTCTATTGAGTAAATTTCCCTGCCACTGCAGCGTCAGTTTACATGCTAATGCCTTTCTGTCATTTCCTGTACAATTTTTCACTCATAGCAAGGTCAAACTTCTGCCCACCTTGGTCCTAAGTGTGCTACCCCAGAGTATGGACCTCTGCCTATAAATGTGAAGTAGGCACTTTGTGTATTGGATAGGGCAGGAGCTCAGGGAGTCAAGGGCCATCAGGGCGATATAGACCCCTGCAGTTCCTTCAAAAGATATTGCTGCTTGTACAGGCAGCAGTGGGCTGACAAGAACTGTTTTCTCCAAAATACACTCACTATGCTAGCCAACGTCTATTGCCTGCACTGACTGCACAACCCCAGAGCCAAGCAGGGCACAAGAGGTTGCTTGTTATTGGGCTGCAGGCACTTTGTGGCTTGGGTGAAGCAAGATCTCAGGGAGACAAGGTTTGTGCAGCCAATACAGCCTCAGTTTTGCTGCAACTTCTGTGTCTGGGAGTTTCCACAGATTTTCTGTGCCTCCTTTATATTATCAGATGTAGGTTCATGATCAATTGGACTTCAGGTGATTCTTCCCTCAATTGTTGTATAATTTGGTTGTAATTTAAATGCGGGCCTTAGAAGAGAGGAACTCTGCTTTTACCTAGTCTACCATCTTCTGGCCTCTCTCTTTGGCATTTTAATTATAATGTATCTTGGTATAAGCTTGTTTGTGTTCATCTTGTTTGGCACTCTCTGTGTTCTTGGGTGTGTATGTTTATTTCCTGTGCCAGGTTAGAAACTATTTTATCATTATATCTTCAAATAAGTTTTTAAATGTATTCCTTTCTTCTTCTTTTGGTACTCCTATAATTCTTGATGTTGTCCCAATGGTCCTTTAAACTATCCTCATTTTTTTTGGATTCCTTTTTCTTATTGCTGTTCTGATTGGATGTTTTTGTTTCCTCATCTACTACACTTGACATTAGCCAAAAGGCTGAGAAGCAATACCTTATTTTCTAAATCACTAATTTGATCCTCTGCTTCATCTAATCTACTATTGACTTTTCCCAAAGCAGGGGTCCTCAATCCTTAGGCCATGGACTGGTACCAATCTGTGGTCTGTTAGGAACTGGGTTGTACAAGCTGGAGGTGGAGGGTAAGCAAGCAAAGTTTCATCTGTATTTGTAGCCATTCCCTACCAGTAGCATCACTGCCTTAGCTCTACCTCAGATCATCATGCTTTAAATTCTCATAGGAGCACTGGACCTTGATGCCAAAAAGGTTGGGGACCACTTTTCTAAGCATTCTCCATTTCAGTTATTGTAGTCTTCACTTTTGACTGGTTTTCTTTTATGTTTTTATCTTTATTTTTCTGTTTTCTATTTCTTTTTTGAATTTCTCACTGAGGTCAGTGAACATCGATTTAACAAGTGTTTTTAACTCTTTGTCTGATAGATTGCTTGTCTCCATTCTACTTAGTTTCTTTTTCTAGAGATTTGTTCTGTTCTTTTATCTGGGACATGTCTCTTTATCCCATCATTTTGGCTACCTCCCTGTGTTTGTTTCTATGTATTAAGTAGGGCTTCTGTGTCTTCCGGTCTTAGTAGAGTGGGCTTATGTAGTAGATATGCTGTATGGCCCAGTGACATAGTCTCCTTGATCACCCGAGCCTCATGCTCCAGGGGTATCTCTTGTGTGGTTTGTATGTGCCCTCTTGTTGTAGTTGAGTTTGGGTTGTTATTTGCATGGCAGTGGGAGAAATTAACCCTCATGCTGATTGGTTGTGAGGAGTAACCCTGACTACAGCAGAGAAGCTGTTGTGCAAGGACTGACCCTACAGAACAGGGTTTGCTTTAGCGGGTCTCTGGTGCCTGCCCTATCTGCAATTTGGTTGTGTGATTAGATGATGCTCTGGTATAGCCTGAAGCTAGGCAATGTATGCATTATTTCTTGGGCTACTTAAGAAGAGAAGCTCTGTTACAGACCAACTTTAGCCACTGCCTTTGCCCTGCCTGTGGCCACTTAGTATGAGCTACAAAGTGATCTGTTGATGATTTACACTTGTGCTATGCTTCAAGGAGCCTGGAAAAGGCTAAACTGAAAACTGAGGTTAGCTGTCACTAGTGCTGGGCTTGGAGCTTCTTAGCAAGAGTTATGGAGCACACCAAGGCTAGATGCTGCTTTTTTGGTATTTGTGAACCTTTGAGAAATTTTAGGGAAGTCTGAAGCTTGAACCAAGAAAGGTCATTCACATGGAAAAGCAATTGGAAGCAGCTTGGCTGAACCTGCAAGTTGAGTATGGAAGGGTCTCAGGGAATCACCAGAACAGGATGAACCACATCAGTCAGGTAGATGGCAACTCAGTAATGGCATCCATCCATGTCCACAGAATTGGAGACAGGAGTAGTAAACAAAAGGACAATGGATTCTGTCAGCACTTCTGTCTGAAAGAAAGTTGCCCCCAAACCAGATAATTCAGTTTCTCTCTGTATTTACCTGGCACCTTTTGATCTATTGCCCCAGTGCTGGAGCTCAGTGCAAGTCAGTCTGTCAATGAGTAGGTCCATGTGGGAACCCTTTAAGCAGAATGCCTAGCACTCCAGTCACCTTTTGTCTTACTCAGCCACAGTCTTTGCTGGTTTATGGTCAGAAGTTGTGGGTTCTCTTTCTGGCACTGAAACCCTGCACTGGGGAGCCTTTTGTGAGACTGGAACCCCTTGCTTCTCGGTATGAACCTCTGCAGCCAAGATATTCCTCCCAATTTTTAACAACCATATGTGGGCATGGGACAAAACCCAGTCTGCACCTCTGCCCCTCCTACTGCCTTGAGGTGGCTTCTTCTGTATGTCTTTAGTTGTAGGACTTCTATTTAGCTATAATTTAGGTAATTCTCAATGATGGTGGCTGTTGTAGTTTAGTTGCAATTTTGATGTGGTCATGATAGGAGGTGTGCACGGTGTTTACCTACTATATTATCTTGATCTCAATATGATTTCATGTTATGCTAGCCCAGATTCTATGTACAGTGTTTCTGTTTTATTTAATTCATTTACTCAATAAAACACTGTGAATAACTAGGTATGAGACATCATTCTAGGTCATGAGAATACAGAGAAAAACAACAGCATGCTGCTTATATGCCTTTGCTCACTTTTTTTTTTAACCTACTTAGACCTCATCCCTCTCTCCTTTTGTTTCGCCTTTATTCACCCTCCCTAATGAAGGTCATACCTGTTACCTGGAAAACTTTATTTCTTCACACTATACCCCAGGTAGAGCAAAGAAAGACTCTTTTCTCCATACTCTCATAATTATCTACAATTACCTCAATCATTCCCACTGAATTGGGATCCTGAGGGGAAGGGCTATGTCTCATTTGTTTCTGTCTCAAGCATCTTGCAGTGTTTGACAGAGAATTAGACTAGATAACTGTGTGGGATATGAGCTGTTACCCTCAGGCCCTGACATGGAGAAAATAAATCTTTAGTGATATCAAAGGTTGACATCTTTGCCTCAGAGATATCTGCTTATAATCAGCTTTGAAGAAAAAATTGGGGCCTCAGCATTTCTTCCAACAGGTAGAAGCTTTTCCTTTTTGATAGTTTGCTGAAGAGAAGCTCTAACAATCTCTCACCAGGTGTCAGGTCACTCATTGGGTCACATTGTATGTATGTAATCTGTTAACTGACCAACTTCAAGGTTTTATATCTTTCATAATCGTATGACATATGTTGTTCACATGTAAAGCACTCTCAGAGATGGGGCCAGGGTTTGGAAAACATTTTAGAGGAAAAAGTATAGCAATCTGAACTAGCTACACTCTTCATAGGACATCAGAACTATGTGTGTCAGTGTTTCCTCTGCTATCTTTGCCATTATTCAAGAAAACAGAGCTAACAAAAAATAAGTTGTGTATTTTAAATCCATATTATAAAAATAACATTGAATTCATCTTGAGTAATAAAAATCAAATTATTAACAAAGTTTACTACTTTAACTCTTATGTTTTTGGAACAAAACTGCACATTAGGAAATAAGAGTATTAATTTGCCACTGAAAACCTCTGAATGATGACAGTGCTTTGTGTACATTGGACTGGGCAGCCAAATGGTCAGCACTGGGGTTGGCAGGACCCCAAGAAGCTTTTAGAACAATTAATGACTGGTATTATTATTGTCATATTAAGTACTTGTGGGTATGACGCAGGGAACACTGTATGCTTAGTAACAACATAACATGTTATTCCTAACACTAAATGACCACATTTCTGAGATTATACTCAACCTTAAGCAAAAGCAATAGCACAAATTATATTGTAAAAGTTTCGACTTCTGACTTTTAAAAGCAATAAATTTGTTCTGAGAAGTGTTATTGTACAGAGATTTGCACCAAATTGTTTGCATTAGATGCAAGAGAAACTACTTTATACTCCACGCCTGGATGTTTTTAAATGAGGTTTTGGAGAAGGTTCACAATTATGTAAAGAATGGTGGTTCAGTTGAAAAAGATGCAGCTGGTACCAAGCCCAACCTTTCCTTTTGCTCATAAGGCCTCTTTCAAATCATTCGGGGTGAGGGGGACAGGGTCTGGCTCAGAGTCAGGATAATCTCAGAGAAGACTGATATTTTTATGCATATTAAAGACAAGGGTTTGTTTAGGTGAGAAGAATGATGTTCTTGCTTGATCATAAAATTTCAGCGGGCACTTAGAAACTCAGTAATCAGGATAACTTATATTTCATTTAATAGTTTTAAAAAATTAGGATCAAGACAAAAATTATAAGATCAGTAGAGCTACTTTTTTTCCATTTTATCCCATTTTGTCCCATATGCCTTGACATGGCATTATTATTGATCTCATCTTTATTAAAATTTTGATCTTTTCTTATATGTGGATTTTTTTGTATTAATTTTTGAATTTCATATTGAAAAGTTATTAATTTATTATTATTATTTTTGTTACTCCCTTACATTTGTGTCCAAGGCTACTGCCTCACTTGTCTCACTTTATTTCCAATCTGTTACAGATATATTGCTTTGGACAAGAAAAAATAGCACAATTGGCATATATGAAGACTGTCTCTAAGGGGGTCACACTTGTATTTTTCTCTCTCTTGCTTTATTTTTTCCTGTTCTTTTATGCTGTGTTTCTCACACAAACTCATTTTGAGTTTAAAAAAGCCAAAATGAGAAAAAAGATCAATTGTCTTATTTTCACTTGCAGGTAGTATTTGATGTAAGATCTTTACTTACAGCTTCCTAAAATAACCCTACTTGATAACTCACAATTACAGGGTCTTCTAGATTTAAAATAAACCTGAGACCAGGACTGAAAATATGTTTTTAGGACATTCATGAGAACATAGAAATGCAGAATTAGATAATTCTCTATAAAACACTCATAGGAAAAAAATATTAGAAGAATGTGGGTGATTTAAAAGTCCTCTTCTATTACCAAGTGGTTCTTGCATCTCCATGTATTGTTATGGATTTTTGTACATGGAGTAGTATGGATTTAGTAGACAGGTACAGCTCACACAACAGTTCAATTTATGTAGAACTGCACATTCACACAGTCAGACACAGAGATGGGTGGAAATATACTCACCAAAATGTTAATATAGAGTTGGGGGAGGAATTGGGATATTTTTTCCTTCTTCTATATACTTCCATGTATTTTAAATTTTTTTCACAATAAACATAAATCACTCTTTTAAAAAAGCTATATGATTTCAAGTTTTTTTTTTTTATGGAGGATGTTAATTAAATATTTTCTAATTCCAGTAAATCCTAAACATTAGGAAAAGCATCTGAGCAACAATGCCAGGTTTAGGATTTAGTACTGCATAGAATCTCTGAGCAGAAAGAAGTTGTGGAGGTTGCTGAAGAAAATTATATAAACTGTTAAAAACTCTGCCTAACATGACTCCTATTTCTTTTCTTGAAGATGAGAGAAGGACTTTTTTCTTACCTCACAGCTGTAAAAGCCCTCCACCCAGTTGTCAAACTTTTGCCTGAGTTATTCCATTGTGCAGAGGGAGTAATTGTGGCTGGAAATTTCACACACAAGATATGATCACCATGGGGATTGATGGCAGAAAATAGAAGCTAATTTGGTAGAGTTTGAGATTTTTTTTCTAGCTAACCTAAATACACAGCTACAAAGTGGGAAAGAGTTTGAGAAATTAATGTGGAAAGTTGGATCTTCTCCATTAAAAAAGTTTGATTGCTAAAAAGAAAAGTTCTAAGACTTCTACATTTTAAAAAGTTCTGAAAGTTCTAAAAGGGAAATTAATAAGGGCAAAAGTTCAATTAATTGGGAGAAAGAGTAGAGTTAGAAATCTTGAAGAGCATGGACAGGTTGGAGTAGATACTATGGAAAAAGGTAATAGTGAGTCAACAACAATATGGACATAATTTTCTGATACCAAAACCATAGGCACTTTCAAAGGGCTGGATCTGTGGGAAGGCAGTGTGCTTGAATCTACACTTGGTCAAGTTAATGTAATCCGAGCATATGTTGGGAAATCTGGGGGTGAGAGGGCATTATTGTGAATATAAATCATGACCTGAAGTGGAGATTGAACAATTCTGATCGTCATTACCAACATAGCGTGAATTTTATGAGGAGGTGATCAGGAGCACAGGCTGTCATTGAAATGTAGGCTCCAAAAAGATAAAGATTGTAATTATTTTGGTCACTATGGATATATCCAAAACTCCTAGAATATATTAGATTCTCAGTAAATATTTAATAAATAAAGGGTGGAAGGTATAAATAAATATTAAAAATTGATTGCAAAGTAGAGTAAGATATAAAGTTCAAATATAAGTTGGCAGGGCTGACACTATTCAACTTCAAGACATATTAATATAAAGTTAAGTGTTAAATAATAATAGTGGTTAATGGTATAAGTATAGACAAAGTGATAAGACAGACATACAAAAAGTTCAAAAATTACACCACTACATTAATAGAACCAATTCATTTTCAAGAGAGATCTGAAAACAATTTAATAAAAAAAAAGCTTTTAAATCACTGGTGCTGTAGCAACTGGATAAAGTATAAGAAAAAAAAAACCTAATTATAGTTTCTTTTTGTACCATACACAAACATTAATTCAAGATGGATTACAGGCTTAAACATAGAAGCAAAAATTATAAAAGATTTATTAAAATAACATAGAGAATATTTTTGTGTGCTTGGATATAAGCAGGTATATTTTTAGGTAAGAAAAGAAATAAAGATGATAAATCAGATCTTGATGATGATGATGATGATGATGATGATGATGATGATGATGATACCTTGAGTGGAGGGTGGAATGAAAGCATGTATGAATGAATCAAGGAAGCAAAATGCTGATAACTGTTGAAGATGGGTTATGGACATTATGAGGGTTTTTGACAACAATTTTGTTAATTTTCCTAGTTTAAGGATTTTTATTAAAACATTTAAATGCAGATTTTGTATCCTGCCACTTGATTGTATTTATTTATCTGTTTCTAATCATCATTTTGATGGAGACTTTAGGATTTCATATATAAAGAATCACTGTCTACTAAAAAGTGACAATTTTACTTCTTTATTTTCAGTTTGAAAGAACTTTTATTTTTTCTCTTACCTTATTGCCCTACCTAAAACTTCCAACAGGCTATTGAATAAGATGGTGAAATTTGGCTTTCTTGTCTTACTATTGATCTACTTATAGAAAAGTTTTCAAGTCTTTTTTACTGATAAGTATGGTAATAGCTGAGAATCTGACATATATGGTCTTTAATATCTTGAAGTAATTTTTCTATAGCCATTTATTATGTGTTTTTGTTATAATGGATGCTGCATCTTGTCAAATGCTTTTTTGAATTTATGAATGTGATTATGTGATTTTTTTTCTTTGTTCTGTTTATGTGCTGTACTACATGATTTGCATACACTTGAACCATCCTTGCACTGCTGGAATGAAGCCAAGTTAATCATGATGTAATATTATGTTTTTGATGGTGTTGTATTCAATTTGCTAGTACTTTGTTTAGAATATTTACATCAGTATTTATCAAAAAATATTATCTCCGTTGTTGTTGTGTGTGTGTGTGTGTGTTGTGTGTTTCTTACTAAATTTTGGTATTAGGGTAATGTTAACTTCATAAAAATTGTTGGAAGTATTATCTCTTTTACAATTTTTGGGAGAGTTTGAGAAGGACAGATATTAAATCATCTTTTAATGTTTTGGTAGAAATTCACTAGTGAAGCCATCTGGTACTGAACTTTTATTTGTGGGGGAGATTTCTGAATGATTGTCCATTGTGTTTCTATATACTAACAATAAAATTTTATTTTAAAAAAAACCCAATACCTTTTGAAATTGCAGTGAAAAGAATAAAATACCCTAGGAATAAACTTAACAAAGCATGTGTGAAAGACCTATACACTGAAAAGTAAAAAGACACTTATTAGAAGAAATTAAAGAAATCACAAAGAAATGAAATGAAGTTCTGTTTATGGATTGAAAGAATCAAAATAGTTTATAATAGTCATATAACCCAAACAATATGCAAATGTAATGCAATCCCCATCAAAATCTCAATAACGTATAAAAATAGATGTAAAAAGTATCAGATTTGTATGGAAGCACAAAAGACCCTGAACAGCCAAAGCAATCCTGAGAAAAAAGAACAAGGCTGGAAGTATCACACCACCTGACTTTAAATTATACCACAAAGTGACAATAATTAAAACATGGCATTGGAAAAAACAAAAACAAAAACAAACAACAAACAAACAAAACCAGACACACAGACCAATGAACAGAATTGAGAGCCCAGAAATAATTCCACGAATATCTTGACAAATGATTATTGACAAAGAACCTAAAAACATACAATAGAGAAAAAAGCCTCTTGAATAATATTGTGAAAATTAGAATACAACACGCAAAACAGTAAAACTAGACAGCTATCTGTCATCATACATCCAAATTAACTTAAAATGAATCAAAGACTTAAATATAATACCTGAAACAATAAAATTGCATAGAATACAACATACATACTAAACATATAGACTTTGGATTTAGAGAGAATATTATAAATTTAACATCAAATCCAAGGAAAGTAAAAGTAAAAATAAATAAATGGAAACATATCAAACTAAAAAGTTACTACACAGTAAAAGAAATCATCGATAAGACAAAGGGACAACCAAATGATTGGGAAAAGGTATTTGAAAAACAACACCTTTGATAAGGGCCTAATATCCAAAATATATAAACAAGTCATACAACTCAATAACAATAAAAACAAACAATTCAATTTTTAAAAAAAATGGGCAGAGGACCTGAACCAACACTTCTCCCAAGAAGACATACAAATGACGAATAGACATACAAAAAGGTACTAAACTTCACTAGATACTAGAGAAATGAAAATCAAAACCACGATAAGATACCACAATCACACTTCTTGTAAAATGGTATTATCAATAAGACAAGTAATAATAAGTGTTGGAGATTTGGGGGAAAAAGGAATCCTCATGCACTGCTAGTGGGAATGCAAATTGGTACAGTCACTATGAAAAACAGTACGGAGTTTTCTCAAAAAATTAAGAATAAAATAACCATGTGACCCAGCAATTCCTCTTCTGGGTATTTATCCCCAAATTTGAAAACATTTATATGTATACATATATATGTGTGTGTATATATATGTGTGTGTGTGTATGTGTGTGTGTGTGTGTGTATATACGCATGCATGCACACACACACACACACACACACTTACACACCAATGTTCATTGCAGCATTATTCACAGTGGTCAAGCTATGGTAGCAACTGAAGTGGCTTTTCAAAAGATATGAATAAAGAAGATACGTTACATATATACAAAGGGATATTTCTCAACCATAAGCAAAGATGAAATACTGTCATTTGTGCCAACATAGATGGACTTTAATATTGTTATATGAAGAAAAATAAGTCAGACAGAAAAAGCTGAGAACCATGTGACTTCATTCATATATGGATATAAAACTAAAAGCAACAAAGAAGACAAAAAAAAACTTATAAATACAGACAACAGTTTAGTGTTACTATAAGGAAATGGGAGAAGGAGGGAGGTAGATAAGGATAAAGAAGGTCAAATATATGGTAACAGAAGATTTAACTTTGGGTGGTGAACACATAATGCAATATGCATATATCATTTTATTATATGTATAGTATTTTACTAATTAAATGGCACCCCAATAAATTTAACAAAAAAAATAAGTGAAACATAGTCTAGAACTATCTCTTTTGGGGTCTCACTGTGCAATATGAAAGTATATAAGAACACAGTGTTTAAAACAGATAACATTATTTTGATTTATTTATACAACTAGCACTTTTAGAAACATCATTTTCACATGATTTTAAAAATTATATAATATTCATAAAAGTTTTTGTACAGAAAAAGAAAATCAACCAAACAAAGGCTAATGGTCAAGATGGCACAGTCGAGAAATGAAGTGCTTGTATTCTTTCATGACTACATCAAAAATTACAACTAAACTACAGAACTACTATAATTAAGAATATCTTGAAGTCTAGCTGAACAGAATTCTTACAACTAAGGATAACATAAGAATCCACCATGAGACTAATAGGAGGGGTGGAGATGGGGAGTAGGTTGGTCTCACACACATGTGTAGTGTTTAAAATTGACGGGGATATCCTGGCCATGGTGGCCCCTCTTGAAAAGCAAAGTGTCCTAGCCCCACACAAGACTTCCCATCCCAATGTTCTAGGGCCAGGTAGAAAATTTCCCATCATCTATCTGTGAAAATCGTGGAGATTGGGCTCAATGAGAGAAAAGCTTTGGAGTTTCTGACACTTTTCTTAAAAAAGCCCACATTCAGACTTACTCGCTGATGAACTCATTCACTATGAGCTCCAGTGATGGGGCAGTGGCTTGAAAGGTGCCAGGGAAATACAGGGAGAAACGGAATTGTCTGGCTTTGGGAGGAAGGCTAGATGTTTTTGTTGTTTTACAAACAGAAGTGCTAACAGAATCCACTGTTCTTTTTTTGAACTCTTCTTCCTCCCAGCATACAGATGCAGGCAGCTGCCATATCTGAGTCTCCATCAACTAACACCAATAGTTCTGTCCCGTAATTCCTCTGAGCCTCGCCTCTCCCAATTTCTGGACCCACTCAATCCATTCTCAGTGGCTTTGCCATACAAAGAAACCAATCTTGGTTCATGCTGCAGACTCTCCTATAATCTCTCAAAGGTTCATAAATAGCATCTGGACTTGCTGTGCCTTGTACTCTTGCTGAGTAAACCCAAGCCCAATATTGATGGCAGCAGCCTTAACTCAACAATTGGCCTCTCACAGTCACCTCAAAGCCCAGCGCAGGTGGCAGACATCTGCAAAATGCTTTGTGGCTTACTACAAGTGGTCAATGGTCACGGCACAGGCTACAGCTAAACTTGACCTGCAATGGGCCACTTTTAAAGTCCAAGGCCAGCATGCCTGGTGGTCAGCTTTGCATCAAGCTAGAGCACCATCTGGTTGCCCCCATGGATGAACACTCAAAAGGAAAATGGGGAAGGCACTAGAGTCTTGCTAAAGCAAATTCTATTTTTGTAAGGGTCAATCCCTGTGCAATAGTTCCCTCACTGGAGTCATAGCCTGTCATTGAAACCAGTCAGACTGTCATTTCCTTTCATAAACATGCCAACAACAACCAAGGTTCAACTATAATAGAAGGGCACACACAACCCACACAAAGATCACACCTGCAATGGCTGGCCCAGACAACCAGGAAGATTGCATCACTGAACCCCACAGAATACCCACTACATTAGGCCATTCTACTAAGACTAGAAGACATAGAAAATTTACCTAATACATAAAAACAAACATAGAAAGGCAACCAAATGAAAAAAAAATTACAAAACCATGTCCCTCCCTCTCCCCCCAAAAGAACAAAGTTCCAGAAAAAGAACTAAAAAACTGGAGACAAGCAATTTACCAAAGTGGTTTTAAGGATGCTTAATGATCTCAGTGAGGACTTTAACAAAGAAATAGGAAACATAAAAATGAACATAGAAAATAAAACAAAAAAAAAACAGTTAGAAATGAAGGATACAATAAAGACTGCATTAGAGAAAATCAACAGTAGATTAGTTGAAGTACAAAACTGAATAAGCAATTTAGAAGATAAGGTAACAGAAAACAGCCAATCAGAATAGCAAATTAACAACAACAAAAAAATAACCCCCACAATAAGGATAGTTTAAGAAGTCTCTGGGACAACATCAAGCATACCAACATTTGCATTATAGGGGTACCAGGAGGAGAAAAAAGAGAACAAAAATATGAAAACCTATTTTAAGAAAGAATGACTGAAAAAATTATAGTCTGACAAAGGAAATAAACACACAGTCTCAGGAACACAGAAAATGCCATACAAGATGAACACAACAGGCCCACATCAAGACACATCATAATTAAAATGGCAAAAAAAGACAAAAGAGAATTTTTTTTGCAAGAGAAAAGCACCTACTTAACTACACTGGAGCTTCCATAAGGTTCAACTGATTTCTCAACAGAAACATTGCAGGCCAAATGGGTTTGGTACAAAATACTTAAAGTGATGAAAACAAGGACCTACAACCAAGGTTACTTTACCTAGCAAGGTTATTATTTAAAATTAAAGGAGAGCTAAAGATCTTCCTAGATAAGAAAAAGCTAAAGGAGTTCATTGCAAGCAAACTACTCTTCTGAAAAATTTGAAAGGAGCTTTTTAATAGAATCAGAAAAAAATTCAAAAATAAACTGGCAATAACTACATGTCAACAATTACTTTAAATGTAAATGAAGTAAATGCTTTAATCAAAGACATAGCACTGAATTGATAAGAAAACATGACCCTTACTAATGCTGCCTACAAGTGAAAAACTTTAGACTTAAAGTACCCACAGAGAATGAAAGTAAATGCATAAATATATATACTTATTTTGTGAAAAGGGAAACATAAAAATCTGGGATAAGAATACTTATACCAGTAAAAATTAAACTTTAAAAATAACAACTAATGAAATTTGAAACTGGCATACATAGAAGGCAAGGAGACACTGAAAAAAGAGGCAGACCATTCCAGATTACTGGATTTAATCACTCAGAAATGATGTCAGAGGAAAAGTGAGAGATGTCCCTAGATCTCTCTCCCCTTAAAACAACAATAAGCTAAACATCTAAAACTAAACAGAAAACACCCAAACTGCACACAAGCATGTCTGAACAAGGGATCTGAGAGTAAGAGTTACCACAGGTCAGAATCACAGGAGTCAGGTGTTAGACTAGGAGAAATAAAAAAATCTGCTTCTTGCATCTAGAGCTCCCTGCATCCTGGTGTGTGTGTGGGGGGGAGGGTATGGGGGTTAGGGATTGAGAAGGTGCAGCACATTCCCTGAACAGCCCTGCTTGAGAAAGCTGTGAGCTCCACGCAGCAGCAGTGTCAAGGGATAAGGGCAGAAAGCAGAGAAGTAAGGATGATGAAGAAGCAACCACTGATTATTACCAGCTGCAGTTGCAAAATGTAAGACTGAGCCACAGTCCCCATCCTCCAATCCAGAGGGCACCTCCACCATATCCTCCAAGATAAAACATCGTGGAGCCCCAGGGGAATCTGAACAAATGCTACTGAAACTGTCGCTAACATGACAGGAACTAAAACTGAGGGTAGTGAGCATGACTGAATATGTACAAGAAAAAAAAAAGGCATCATTAAGACTTTTACATAAAGCAGGGATCCAAGAGGCTTAGACACCACTATTGGAAACCAAAAGAAAACCACATTCTTAGCAACACGCTAAAGAGAGACTGTGGGTAGTGGAGCATCATGGGGAGGGAAAGCAAGGTAGCAAGGATGTCTTGAAGGATGTCCTGTTCTCATTTGGGGCTCTCCAGCCCAGGGTCCCAGATCAAGGAAGAGGAGATTCCAATAACTCAGACTGTAAAAACCAGAGGGGATTCTAGCCATGTGGGTGAGACCTTAGATGCCCCTTTGAAGGACCCGCACACAGGCTTTCTGACCTGCAGATACTCACCTGGGATACTGGTGGTGGGTAGGAGGGTCACACAGAATCCATACCGAGAAAGTCTGTATTACCTGGCTCCAGAACAAGGGCTGGAAGGGTAGTCACCATTGTGCCTTAGTCCCGTGCCCCCTACCTAGCAATCTACAGATCAGCCAGCTTGACTACACAGACCCCTACCACAGGGTTATTACGATTCCCTTGACTGAGGAGATTAGCCTGCCCCACCCAACCTGCATATCACCTAGGGCTTTTGTTGCTAGATGACTGCCATACTCTGCGCCAATTCCAGCAAATGCATTCCCAGGTGGCAGCTAGCACTGTGAGCCATATTTCTGAGATAGGGTCAGGCAGATCACTGTTGCTAACATGAGCTTGGGCAGGTTTCAGGGGTCTGTGGGCTAGTCCCAGACAGCAGCTGATCTTGCTGTGATCTGGGACTTCTGTGGGAACACATACACAGTTACCAAAGTTGCAGCAACACTGAGGCTGTATTAATCTGAGGGTAATTGTCTCTCAGAGATCCTGCCCCACTTTACCCACAAATTGCTCCAGATGGACGATTGACAGTGAGGTGCCACACCCTGTCTCTCCCCCCAGATCTCCAATCTACAAAATCAACAAACTTTGGCTAGCACAGGGCTGGCGCTGCATGGAAATCAGTCTCAGGCAGATCCTTGATGCACACAAGAGTTGCACTATTGTTGCCGGGGAGAGCAGGGGTATATGGGACCGACCCAGATGGCAACTGGTCTCATTGTGGTCTGTGAGGGGATACCCTGGCACAGAAGTTGTAGCAAAACTGAGGTTGCATGGGCTTGACAGCTCTTGACTCCCTGAGCTCCTGTCCATCCAATTCACAAAACAGCACACACTGTGCTTCGATTGGAGGCTGCCAATGTCCTCAGGTGGCACATTCAGGCCCAAGGTGGACAGCAACTTAATGTGCTACAATTGGAAACTTCTACAGGAGCCACAGAGACAGCATTGGCATGTACACTGACACTGCAATGACAGGAAGAAACTTACTCAATCGATCCAGGAGACTCCCGGGGTCCCTGCTCCACCCAACATGAATATCAGCTACAGGCTTTTCCAGTTTTAGAGACTGACAGGAAGTGTCAAACCTGGAGAAGCACTGGACCCTCTGCTAAACTGCCCTAAGTCAGGGACAGAGGATAACTGATGGCTGCCTATCAGCATTGTCTCTTCCACATACCTGTAGATCCAGCATAGGCAACAATCATCGGCGGACTGCTCAGTAGTTCCTACCAGGTAACCCTGAGCAACTAAAAACAGCAGCTGACCTTGGCCTATAGATGAGCCCCTTCCAAGGGGCCACAAAACTGACGCATCTAGAGGCTGGCATCAGACCATAATTGAGCAACTCCCAGTAGTTACAGTAGTGGTACACACAAAGGGTGCTAGTAATAAATACACAAGCCTGCTAGGGCAAATCCCACTCAGTGGGGTCAGCTCCCACACAGCAACTCTTATCCTGTGGGTACAGCCAAATGCCACAATTGGTCAGCTTGACCATTAATCTCATCCACTGATGTACTAACAACAATAAAGTCTTGGCAAACACGGAAGATCACACACAAACCACACAGAGATCACGTCCAGAGCCCCTGGCATAGGAGATAAGGGAGAGTATGCCAATGGGCCACACAAGACATATTCCACATTAGACCATCTGGCCAAGGCTGAGAGATGAAACAAATATTCCTGACACATAGAAACAAACACAGAGAGGCTAATAAAATGAGAAAACAAAGAAACATGCCACAAATGAAATAACAGATAAAACTCCAGAAAATAAGCTAAATGATATGGAGGCAAGCAACCTACCAGAGACAGAGTTCAAAATAATGGTTATAAGGATGCTCGACAAATTTAGGGGGAGAATAGATAGCACAACGAGAACATCAACAGAGAGATAGTACGCATGAAAAAGGATGTAGAAACCATAAAAAAGAACCAGACAGAAATGAAAAATACAATAACTGAAATGAAGAATACACTAGAACGATTCAACAGCAGATTGGACGAAGCAGATCGAATCAAGGTAGCAGGACACACCCAATCAGAACAACAACAACAAAAAAAGAATTTTAAAAACTGAGGATAGTTTAAGGGATCTCTGGGACAACATGAAGCATGACAATATCTGGATCATAGGAGTACCTGAAGAGAAAGAGCGAGAGCATAGAACTGAGAATCTCTTTGAAGAAATAATGACAGAAAATTTCCTACCCTGGTAAAGAAATTTAAAGACATACAAGTTCAGGAAGCACAAAGAGTCCCACACAAGAGGAATTCAAACAGATCTACACCAAGACACATCATAATTATAATGCCAAAGGTCAAAGACAAAGAGAGAATCTTAAAAGCAGCAAGAGACAGGCAGCAAGTTACTTACAAGGGCACCTCCATAAGAATGTCTGCTGACTTTTCACTGGAAACTTTGCAGGCCAGAAAGGACTGGAAAGAAATATTCATAGTGATGAAAATCAAGAATCTACAACTAGGAATACGCTACCCAGCAAGAGTTTTGATTAATATGGAGGGTGAGATAAAAAGCTTCCCAGAAAGGGAAAAGCTTAAGGAATTTATCATCAACAAGCAAGTATTACAAGAAATGTTAAAGGGACTCTGTAAAAAGAGAAGGGTAAATAAAAATAGAAAAAAAAAACAAATATGAACTATGAAATGGCAGGAACTATGTACCTATCAGTGGTTGCTTTCAATGTAAATAGATTAAATACTCCAATCAAAAGACATAGGGTAGCCAAATGGATAAGAAAACAACCCATGCATATGCTGTCTACAAGAGACCCACTTCGGAACAAATGACACTCGCAGACTGAAAGTAAAAGCGATGAAAAAGATATTTCATGCAAATGGAAATAAAGAAAAAGCCGAGGTAGCGATATTTATATCAGATGAAATAGATTTTAAAACAAAGGCTCCAATAAGAGAAAAGAAAGGCATTACATAATGATAAAGGGATCGATAAATCTAGAGGACATAACCTTAGTAAATATACGTAG
>PUFA01000532.1:0-255083 GCA_003508835.1 Eonycteris spelaea
AATAACGTTTGTTGAATAGTTGTTCCGGTGTGAGTTGGATTTGAGTCCTTAACTAAACTTTATGTTCCTTGAAGCCAAGGATCTTGTCTTAGCTTTCTTTTATATTCTAACTGCCCCTCTCCCACCACCCCACTCCTTACCAGCATCTAGCACAGTCCTGGGTGCAGGGTGTGTGCTCAGTAATACTCAGTGTTGATGAATGCTCCTAATGAGGGGATTGGAGAAGAATTAAGACATCAATAGGAAGAGAATATACTGTTTTGCTGCAGCTCCCCTTTAAGAACTGTAGGCAAGATCTCCTCTGTGAAGGGGACTTGAATGTGAGTGTTATCTCCTTTCATATCCAGACACTCAAGCTTTTGGGTCTCTCACACTCATAGGATGAGATGTGCTTATGTTTGACTTTGGCTGTCCTAACAAAGAAATGATTTGGTTGGAATGTTATCAGCCTGTAGCTCATGAGTTCCCACAGTTCTTCCTCTGCCTCTGCCTCTGCCTCTGCCTCTGATCTAATTCCAATCTATTACCAATGGAGTCTCTCTTCCAGTGCTGTCTTTTCTCCTTCAGCTTGCAGATCTGGTAGTGGGGAGCTTTCTGGAGTCAATGTGACAGTGACTTTGTGGAATGAGGATGAGGATTCCTATAGAATTGTGATAAATTTCTATGACCTAGGATGGCTGTCCTATTGACACGAGTGTTAGAAATTCAGGTAAATAGCTCCCTTGGGCTCTAATTGGCCAGGAACTCTCCCTTTCCTTAGAGTATAGTATGTTCCTTTTAATTCTTCTATGGTGAAATGTAAAACACACACACAGAGAGAAAAGTTATAAAGCATGTGTATAGTTTAACAAATAATATTAAGTAAATGTCTATGCAATTAGCATGGAGGTCAAGAAATAAAACCCTGCTAGCACCCACAGAAGCCCTTTCACTATGTGCCTTCCCTCATCACAACCTCACTCTCTCCCCAGAGGTAATCACTATTCTGACTTTGTGATAAGCGACTCCTTGTATTTCTTTATAATTTTACCACCCACAAGTACACCCCTAATACTGTTCAGTTTTGCTAATATTTGAACTTCATATAAATAGAAACATGTTGCATGCTTTTTGTGTATTTTTCTTTTCTTCAATATTATGTTTGTGAGATTCATCCATGTTGTTTTTTGTGGCTATAGGACATTTTCATTGCTATATAGAAGCCCCTTGTATGACTATACAACAATTTTTTACCTATTCTACAATTGATGGCCATTTGAGTTTTTTCCCAATCTTGACCATGATAATTCCTGGACATATATTCTGAGGTACCTATACATTAATATTTGGAAGGTATCTACCACATGTGGAATTGCTGAATCATTGGATATGTGTATCTTCAGTTTTCATAAGTAAAGCCAAATCATTTCACCTACCTACACTTGCATCAGCAGTGTATGATAATTCTTGTGGCTTTTATCCACTCCAATACTTGGCATTATCTGACTTCCCCCCCTCTTTAACTCGCCCTCTCCCACTCCCTCACTTCCACCCCTGACCTAGGGATGTTGCTGTCTCCCCTTAAGAACTGGATCTCTGAAGGTTGGCATCTCCTCCCATGCACTCGCGGCACGCACCTGGGGCCTGGTGCACCTGGGGCCTAGCACCCCCAGTGCACTTGGGGGCCTGGTGCACCTGGGGTATGGTCTGTGGCTCCACCTGGGGTGCGAACCCAGGACCTTCTGTGTGTAAAGCAGACGTACTAACCACTACACTATGGAGCCACCTCTATCTGACTTTTTAATTTTCTTCAATCTGGTGCAGTTTTAATTTGCATTTCTCTAATGAAGTTCGGCAACTTTTCATATATTTCCCGGTCATTTGGATTTCTTCTTTTAGGAAGTTCCTGTCCAAATCTTTTTCTTATTCATCTATTGAGTTGTCCATCTTGTTCTTATTGAGTTGTAAGAGTTCTTTACATATTCTGGTTATTAGTCCTTTTCCAGTTATATGTGCTCAAATATCTTTTCCAATCCTGTTGCTTGTGTTTTTCGTCTCTTTACTGCATCTTTTAATAAATAAAATGTCTTGATTTGATTGTGGTTGATGTTAATCAATCTTTCTTTTAGTGTTTTTGTTTGTGAATCTTGTTTAATAAATATTTCCTTACTCCAAAGTAATGAAAAAATATTCCACTGTGTTATCTTCTAAAAGCTTTATAATTTTGAATTTGACTTTAGGTCTTTAATCTAGTTATAATTTATTTTAATTGATGAAGAGAAGTAGGGATCCAATGTTTTGTTGTTGTTGTTTTTCTTTCTTTCTTTCTTTCTTTCTTTCTTTCTTTCTTTCTTTCTTTCTTTCTTTCTTTCTTTCTTTCTTTCTTTCTTTCTTTGTATAAATCAATTTTCCCAGGACCACTTATTGAAAAGTCAGTCCTTGCCCCTACTGCTCTATAATGCCACCTCTACTATATATGCATGTGGGTAACTGTTTTGAATTCATTTTTCTCCTCTGGAAGCAACCCCATCAGTATCCACTGCACCTGGCATGTGAGACTGTGCCCACTGGGATCAGCTGTAGTATCAATTCCTCTGAGAGGGCACTAAGGTCAGTGCATCCCCCCAAATTCTCTTCACTCTTTTCCTTTGTCCTGACTTATTTCCTTCCCTCGATCCCCCATTGCCTTCCCTATGCTCTTTTTCCTTTCTTCTTTTCTCAGGGTACCTTCATAGTCACATTTGATGCCTCCTACATGGCCACCCTGAGAGACAAGTTGCTTCTGAGGGCCAATGCAAGCAGGTGAGCCCAGGCCAGGTATGATGTGTCCCTCATTGTCGGGGGCTGCACGGCTAAAATGGCTGCCTGACCAAAATGGTCGCTCAGCAAATACTGAAAGGCTTCTCTCTAAGGCCCGCGTAAGCCTCCCGGATATCTCCACTTTGCTTCCTGCCAAAGGACTTTCGGCGGGACTTTCTGTCCGGCCCCTTTTAGTTACGCAATATCGCCTGACTGCCCCTGGCCAATCAGCCCCGCCAACGCAACATCACCTGATCACGCCCTATATAAGCCCGCAGCAAGCCTTAATAAACGAGACTTGATCAGAAAGCCTGTCTTGTCTTCATTCTTTGCATCGTCTGGTCTCCCTCCCCTCCCCGTTCTGTCTTAGGGTCTCTGTTGACTGTCCCGCGGGCCGGGACACCTCATCTTCCTGTCTCCTATCCTAGCTAGAGACTCCTTTCCTGGTTTTCTCTCAACTAAGGCTCCTCATCTCTTTCCAGTGAGAATAATATGCCTACAACAAGCAAAACTACATTACAGTTGGAGTTCCTAGTGAATTATGCCATCTACACAATAAGCAGCAGGTGATTAATCCCTGGCCTTTCCCTTGGACTTCTGACTATCTTCCAAGCCTAGTACTTCTGTAGCCAAGTCTGCTCTTTTGAGGATCCCCTCTGATTCCTCACATGGGAATACCTGTGACTAGCCATATGTTTATACCATAATACCATATACAGACATATCTTGTTTTGTTGCATTTGGCTTTATTGCACTTCACAGCTACTGTGTTTTTTACATATTGAAGTTTTGTGGCAATCTTGTGTCAACTAAGTCTATCAGTGTCATTTTTTTCAACAGGTACAGATGATGGTTAGCATTTTTAGCAAAATAGTATTTTTAAACAAAGATATGTTTATTCTTTTAGACGCAATGCTATTGCACATTTAATAGACTACAGCAGCAGTCCCCAACCTTTTTGGCACCAGGTACCAGTGCTCTTATCAGAATCTAATGCCTGATGATCTGAGGTGGAGCCAAGGTGATGATGCTAGTGCTGAGGAGTGGTTGCAAATACAGATGAAACTTCGCTTGCTGGCCTGCTGCTCACCTCCTGCAGTGCAGCCCAGTTCCAAACAGTCCAGGGACTGGTACCAGTCCATAGTCCAGGGGTTAGGGACGTGTGGACTATAGTATAGTGTAAACATAACTTTGATGTGTGCTGGGAAACCAAAAAAAAAATTTGTGCGACTTACTTTATTGTGATATTTTCTTGGAACTGAACCCACGATATCTCCAAGGTATGCCTATACCATAATTCTTGCTTCTTCTCTGACAAATTGGTCTGCTTGTGGGACACACACACCTTGCCTCTGCTGTTTACTCCCTCTTTTCTCTTCATAATGTAGGCTTCCTTTAGCATGAAGCCAGTCCTATCCCTTGTGATAAACATTAATGTGCTGAAGCTAAGCTACTAGATTTAGATTGAGGCTTTTTTGAGCACTTCGAACTGGGGAACTTGTGCCCAACAGGATATGGTCTTTTACCACACAGAGGAAAGGAAAGGTCAGGTTTTTTCAAAACTGAGAGGAGAGCAGAGTTGTGATAAACTGTTGGGAAAGTCTCTTAGAGCCCAAGGACAATGCAGGCTACAAGAAGGGCAAGTATAGGGATGCTGCTCTGGGTTCTGAAACTGGGTGGAGGGGCAGGGGCAGGCCAAGCTGGAAGCAGGGCAAGGAGCCCCACATACCTGGTTTAACTCCAGCGGTTTAGAGAATTGCTTAGAAACTTACAAGATTGCCATGGGACACTCTCTGCTGCTCCTGCTGCTGCTGTTGCTGTACATATTTTTAGAGGAAATAGAGAGGGGGCATCAAGCAGTGTCATTGCCCTTTCAAACTCCATGTGTGCATTTTCCCTTCTATCCGTGGGAAAATACTGAGACTTATAGTAAGAGTGTACAGTTATATGTACTCATGATGTGCCAGGTTTTGTTTTAAGTACTTTACATGTGTTTATGTTCATTTAATCCTTCTAACAACTCCATGATATTGTTATCCCCTTTTTACCAACAAAAAAATCAAGAGGTTAAATAACTTGCTCTGTCATTCGGCTGGTAAGTAGTAGAACCAGGAATCAAACTCAGATGGTCTGACTCCAGAACTTGTGCCCATGGCCATACTATATACCTCTCTAAAGATTGGGAAAGCTGAGTGATCTACTCAAATATGAAAATAGATTCAGAACTGGAAGATTTTAAGGTGAGCAAACTGAAGCAGAGAGAGAAAGTGTTTGGGTGGGGAATAGAGAAGAAGACTAATGTATTAAAGGAAAAAATAAATTCTAACATTTATGGCATGGCTACAAACCTCATTATAGGTAGGTACTATTATTAGCATTTCCATTTTAATCACTCAGGTCAAAAGTGGTGGACCTGAGATGTGAACCCAGGTCATCTGGCTCCAGAGCCTATGCTCTTAATCATCAAGTTGACAGCCACATCTGCAGGGATTCTATGGGGTCTGGGAAGGCAGGAATTATGACTTTTTAACTGCTGAATCACCAGAGACAAGCACACCGTCTGGTACAGGGTAAATGTTTACTGAAGGAGGCCATGAATAGATGGATGGATGGAAAGTCACCTGCAGCCAGAAACATTTATGTCCACTTCATGGGCTTATGTTCATGTGCCATCTTCCATCACATTTACTTAACGGCCCCAGGAGGGCCACATTTATTTTTTCATTCCCATAATGAAGGAGTTCACATTCTATTTTTTCTTGAGTGATCCATCCATCATTCCCTCAAGTCTCCTTAGGCTTATTTGTTCTTGCAGCAGCCTGTGCAAACTTCACCTGAGGCCAACTGTGTTTATTCTAGAGAAAGCAAATCTAGAGAAAGCATGTGAACACTTTTTCCCCATGGGAAAATGTTTAAATGTTATGGGAGGTGATGTTTAAGTTTGGCCTTTAAGTGAAAGTTTCCAGAGGGGAGTGAGTAAGGACATTCAAAGCAGAGGAAAAAGTTTAAACAAAATCATGGGGATACGAAAGAGCCAGGGTATCAAGGGATGAGCTAGCAGTTCTGGGTGACCGAGACAAAGGACATGGGGGAAGAGGAACTGAAGCTGAGGATGCAGAGGCTTGTGGGAACCATCATCATTTCCTGGGTCATCTTGGCCCCAAAAGAGCCTTTGGCAGCAGGCTGGGGCACAGCTGAGGATGGTCCTAGGGCTGTTTTTCACCAATAGGCCCTCTCTCTCTAGACAGGAAGAATCCACCAAGTACTTCAACTTCTCAACTTCTGATGAGAAGAGCAGGAAAGAAGCCAAGCATCAATATCCTGTGAGAGGCCAAGGAACATTCCTGTCTGAATATTCATTCAGCACCCATGGTGCTGCTAACATTGGAGGTTGGTGGGGAAAGATGGAAAAGAACCAAGGGTTAGAGCCAGAAAAGAAGTGGGATTTGGGAATACTCTAGGGACCCCAGTAATGCTGCCTTGATTTTCTAAAAGTGAATAACCTGAGTCAGTGAAATCTGGCCATCAGTATTAATTTCTGGGTTCTCATCCTGTATAACAGTGTCGCTGTGTGGGATGTGGCTATGGTGGCCCCTTCATAGGTGCTTGCTTGCCTTTCCTCACTCTCCAGGGTCTGATCCCACAATGCCTCACACCCACGTACAAGTGAAATTTTGATCATTCTGTGATTCTTTCTTTCTCACTAGAGTCTCTCCTGTGTGTCAGAGATGGAACCTCTCCAGCATTCTAATTTCTAGACCCAGATTCCAAGGAGTCTTGTGCTAATGAGAAAGGCCCTGGACTCGCACCGTAGGACTAATTGCTCACTCAGGAACAAAGGAAAATGCACTGCTAGGTTGCAGAGCTATATATATGACCTAGAATATATATACAGGAAGTGTTAACCTATTCCTCACCCCAAATCTGACATACCATTTTCCCTTTTGGTTCTTCCTTAAGATCTTCCTTAACTTCATTACTCTCTTGTCCCTAGGACTTCTCCATTGCTGACTGCCTGAGGTTTTGCTGTGACATACCCTCCTTCAGCATCCAGGAGGAACTTGACTTCATCCTGATGGGCAACCTCAGCTTTGGCTGGATCAGCCAGGTGTGTAGGCCCAACTGCAGAGTCTCTCCCCCAGACTCAGGTGGTACCTGATATATCTGTGCCCATCCTCATGCTAGGACATTTTTCTGGCTCTGAGCCTTCCCCAGAGCTAGTTCCCAGCTCTCCTGCTCTCTTTTTTAGACATTGCAGAAGAAGATATTTGTTGTGAGTGTGGCTGAAATCATGTTCAACAAATCTGTGTACCCTCAGCTTCCAGGACAGGAAGCAGGTTGAGAACCTAGGTAGTACCTGTGTGGTAGGCAGTGCCCAGGCTGGTCAGAAAGCTTCTGATGCTAAATCTGTGATACTGGGTGGGGGATCACAAGCCTGGAGTAAGAGAGGATGAAGGTCCCTGGGCAGGACAGTTGTCCCTAAACCCATGAGTACCATGGGGCATGGCCTGGGAAAGGAGGAGAAGTTAAAGGTTGGGGAAGCTGGGAAGAGTCTGGGATGGCAAGAGACCTTGTATCTTCTGATCACCCAATCAGATGGAGATGATGCTAGAAGAATATGAGGTCTATGATCCTATTCCTCTCATTGTGGGCAGGTCGGTAGGAAGACTGCTGCTGCTGGTCCTCATCATAGCCACACGGTACAAGGTGAGTGTTTTTATCTCACATTTGACACCACCAGTGTCCAACCCAAGCCCTTGCACAGAGAGTATAGTATAACAGAAGAATTCAGACAATGGAGTCAGGTAGGTCTGGGCACACATTTTGGCTCTGTCTTATTATTTGATGTCAGGACAACTGTTCAACCTCTCTGAGCCTGTTCCTAGTTTTTTAAATAATAATATTACCTACATCACAGAGTGGCTGAAGCAAGACAGAAATGAGGCCAGGGTGTGTGCACAGGTCTGCTTAACCACAGAATCTATGTTTCTCTGTTGTAGGTTATACGTATAACCTCTGTTCTTGGAACACAGTAACTACTAATACATGATAGCTGTTGTTCACATAAGTGTTCTGGCACACAAATATAAGTCAGCATAGTTTCCTTCTTCTCTCTCAGCTTCTTCCATACTCTCAACATTCTTCCCTACCCTCTTACCCAACTTTTCTGATTTACTTCCCCTCATAGCTTGGCTTCTTCAAACGTCAGTACAAAGAAATGCCAGATGACAAGCCTGAAGACACTGCCACATTCAGTGGGGAAAATTTCAGTTGTGAGGCCTCAAATTTGCGTTTGTCCTAATAATCTACTTCCTTGTTTGTCTCTACTCCCCACAGGCTGGTCTTGCTTTAGCTTACAAATCTACTTCTGTGGGAATAACTTCTACATAGATCTGGACTGGCCTGAGCAACTTGCCAGGTGCTATGCCACCTTCCCAAGGCCTTGAAAGATTTTTGTTTCTATATCTGCCAGACTTCTTCAGTGATCACCCACTTTTTTACAGAAACAGGCATGATGCCAGAATGAATTTTCATATGTATGAGAATTTTCACATTAAACGAGGATGTTTATAATACATTTTCTTCGTCTTAAAAAGATCTAATCCAAGGACCCGAATGTTGTTCTAGGAAGGGTTGGGTGAAACTGCTTGTGGGTATAGAGAACATTCTCTCTTTCTCAGGTAACTGGGGCCTGCAATTATCTTTTTTTAACGGTGCTCTGAGGCGTCAGGGGAGGATGCCAAAAGAAGTTTTCTGTGTGTGTATGTTGGTCATGGGTTTCAGCATAGACTTCAGGGTCTGTGGTAATGGCAAGCAAGCAGTCTGTTTTAGAAGGTGAATGAACTGTCCAGAGCTGGTTTGTTTCAATGTCCCCTTGAACAGGTCCCCGGAAGCAAGGAGAGCCAGGCTTCCAGAAAGGAACATTTGGTTTCCCAAACTAATACAGAAGACCTGTTAAAGGTGGTCATAGAAAATTATTCCGCATTCAGAATTAGGTCATAAAGCCTCACACAAAGGGCTGTAAACCCTATATTTGGAATCAGAGTTGTTCCCAGATAGCTGTTTCCAGTCCTAGAGCCCTAATTATTTATTAATAGATAAATGAGAAGGAGCAGAGTTCTACGGGTTCACCGAAGACGTTCCCCCAGCACCTCCCGAATTCGGCCTTGGGTAGAGAGCAGGCGCAGACAGCACTGCGTGCATGCGCCAGGGGGAGCCCTGTCCCGTCCCCACCCCACCCCTGCCGCCGCGGGGTCCGCACGTAACTGGGGTTCTCACAGCTTCCACACCTTTATTGAGCCTGGGGCAACTGCCCCGGCCTCAGGGCCGTTCATAGCCGGTGGGCAGAGGGTTGACGTGAGGATTGTGGAAAAGAGTGTGGTTGCCGTCCCCCAAGAGTAGGGCTGTGGAGAGAGGAAGGTAGAGCAAGTTGTCAGCTCGGATTCCTTGCACCACCGCCCGCTCCCGCCCCGGTGCCAAGGCCTCGGGCCGATGTACCTTCGTGCGGATACGGAGGTGGTGGTAGGGGATGAACCTGGGGCGCTCCAGGTGCCCGGCGTGGAGCCAGGAGTTGAGGGTGCAGAGGGCCACGCTCGGGAGAGCCAACACGAAGGTCAGAAAGCGCCAGGTGCCGGCTGCAAATAGGGAAAGGAAGGCGTGAGAGAAGCGGGGAGGGTCTCACAAGGACTGGGGAGGGCGTAGTTTGTCGATGGGGAGTGTCATCAGGATCCTGGAAGGCCTTAGAGGCGGGAAGGGGTACAGGTGGGCAAAGTCAAAAAACCATAAGGTTAGGAGCCGGGCCCACTCACCTCCTGCCCCTCCGTGGTCTCCCTTGGCAGCACTCGCCAAACCCCGACTGAAGGACCTCAGAGGCAGAGCCATTGCAGTGAGAGAAGCTAGAACAACAGCCTGTCCTTTCACTCTCCTTCACTGAGTCCGAGGCTCTCCTCCCTTCTTTTTGGGCCAATCACCTGTTGAGTCTACAGATGGGTGGCTATTTTTAGGGGGTTTCTATATTTAAAGTGAGGCCTGACTGGCATGAGGTCCTTCTCTCCAGACAGCTGTTGTACCATTCCTCTTATTTTGGTAAGGAGACATTTAAAACAATATGCCATTCTTTTTATAGTTGCAGGGAGCTATTTTGTTCAATACTCTCTTCCCAGTGGCTGGTACACAATAGGCCTTGAATAAATATTTGTAGAATGAATTAAGTGTCCTTTTGAATCTCAGTTTTTTTCATCTGTAAAATATATAAAAACTTGTATTTTGAATTATGTTTATGAAGTTTAAATAAAGTAATGTAAAAATATGCCAACTGGCACATAACAGTAGCTTAGTCAGTTCTTTGCAAAGAGTCAAACTCACGCTAACTAGTTTTTAAAAAGATAAGCAATTGAGAATCTTAAGTAGCTCACAGTATCTCTGAAGTGGTCAGAGAGGCCTACAATTCGCAAAGCCAGACACAGACGGGGCAGCAACAGTTACACAGCACCACAGTTCACACTACTGGACACTTGATGCCAAACACTTCATTAATGCTGCTGTGGAAAGCCAGATTATTTCACCCTCCCTTCCCTTGAAAATGGTTTCTTCAGGAAGCTTGCATCCTTGATTTTGCTCTCTTCTGAATCAGAATTAGGTGGGTCCAAATTGGCAATACCTAGGTCATTGCCTGTGTTCTAATTTTGAGAAAGGCTGGGCAATTGAGTTCTGGCCTCTGTCTTAGGAAGGCAGGAATTATATCTTGGAGAAAATTTTCAAATATAGGAAGAATACTCAAAAGATGCTGGGCTGCCCAAACTTGACTGCTTTCTACTGCTAAGCATGTTATTTCAATCTGAAAAATCTTACTACTTGGAAGAAAAGAAACCCTAGGCAGGTCTGTATGAACCTCATATCTAAGCAGGTGACTTGAAAGCTGCAAGACAGAGCAGGGCTGATGTTTGCCTTTGTCTCTGCTCTGTTCTCACAGAACATGATATGAAGTAGATGTTCTAAAAATATGTATTTACTGAATGCTTGAACCACATTACTTTGGTTAACCATATAGAAATGCCTTTTTAGGACTGCAGTCCAACAGGATGCCTCCAGTTTTGATCAAGAGCCAATGTACCTGATATGAAATATATAAAAGAAAGATGAATTTTATGTACCTAATCTATACATATAGAAGAAAAATGAGAAAGGTACATTTTCAAAGTAAGTTTAAACTGAATTTAGCTTTTACTTAACTCTTAGTCTTTTTTTTTTTAACCTGTGTAACAGTCAAATGTTATATAGTGTTGCTAAATTACTCCTGAGTCCTCACTGAGCTGAATAGAATTCTTTCTACAATTGCTTTTTCCCATTTGTACTTTGGAATTTCTCTGAGAAGATGGAGCCTAATTTCAGTTAAAGTGACTTGGCATCTCCGATAGCATTTCTCTAAACTTTACCAGTAAATTTCCAATTTCTGTTCCCTTGCACTGTGACACGTTTTATTGAAACTTTTGTGTCTTCTTTTGTGGATATGATAGCTATAAATGTCTTTAATAAACATGTATGGTTTTAATGAATTAAACTGGGCACTAAGAGTGAAGGGATCTAGTATTTACTAAAATGAATTTGGTCAAATAAATGATACATTGAAATATATTTCAACTTGCATCTCATACTTTTATTTTCTTCTATTTTATAATAGTGTAGTGTTATGCATCAAAATAAATTTATATGCTGTGGCCTGATTCCCTGAAATATGTATCTATTGCTGGGGACACTGAATGTTTTAGCTGAGCTAGGCACACTTGTGCTCATTTGGCCCTAGACTGCTGTAACTTAAGCCTAGACTGCAGTTATATCATGGGCCAGAGTTTGAAGTTGCTGCTCCTGTATGAGATCTTCATCTCATATCCTATGTGCTGTGTTCACTAGGCCCGTTGGTATATAAAGAAGCCCTAAAATGATGACTTATTAATCCCTGATATTTTCTAAACCAGTATTTTGCCACAACAAATGCTGATTATTGAAATACATTTGAAGGCGTTTCTGTGCTCTCACCAATGCTGCTGAAAATTTGATAAGACTATCCTGGCAATTTGTGGTAATCTCATTGCTACAGATGTATGGATAAAATTCACTGGACCCAGGTAAACATTGTTTTCAGTCATTTTTCTCTTTTATCATTATATAAATAACCATGGAATCATTGAATGGCAGGCAGAGTGACCAGGGAGACATAGGCGTGGCATGGTCACTTTCGTGGTCACTTTGTTTAACTTTCCAAGTACATCCACATTGTATCTTGGAAGGACAACAAGGATAAAAGAAACCTGAGTCAGTGATATCCTGATTCAACCAATATTTATTGAGCACCTACTGTGAGTCAAGCACTGTGTCAAAGTCTCTGCTCTCACGGAGCTCAGTCTAATGGGGGAGATGGATATGTGACCAGTCACAATTGTTCACAGTGTCACTGTAGCAGTTACTACAATAAGTGGGATATGAGAGTTTGGGAAAACTTTCAATGGAGTTGGGGCTCACATAATAATGAGGACAGATTTAAACGACAGAAAAAGGGAAGGGCATTCTGGGAAGTTGAAGGAAATAAAGCCAGTGCCAAGGAACAGAGGTGTGAAAGGCCATGGCCAGTAAAGCTGCAGAGGTGGGGCAAAGCCAAGCTGAGAAGCCATGTAAGCCATGCTGAAGTGTTTGAACTGTACTCTATAGGCCATATTGGGGGGTGAGGTGGGTGGCAGACGTGGATGCTTTTAAGCAGGGGAGTCATATCAGATTTAGTATTGGAGTCTGGGGCTTAAGGGAGGAATCTAACTATTGGACTATGCAGATGATGAACCAGAATGCAGAGATTGCAAGCAGGATTCCTTTGCAATAATCCAAATAACAAGGATTTGCACTTAGGGCAGTAGCACTGACAACAGAAAGGAGTTCTGAGAAAGGGTGAATGGAGAAGGAACGAGAGGGCTGATGAATACTGAAGAGAGAAAATGGGTGAATAAGGGAATGTGAAAGGATAGGTTGAGGTAAGAAATCTGGGAAAAATGGACATGATCAGAGGTAAGAGACTGAGTAGGGTAGGAGGCAGAATCAACAAAACCACATTGTTTCCATAGCATGTCAAAATCATGTGCTACTCCAAAAGCATAGCAGTAATCAGTATATATATTTGCTGTCAGATCTTTATCTAGATGACAGGCCCAAGTTAAGGCAATTAATTCAGCCTGTTGTGCTGATTTTATTCCTTGCAGACAGGAGTTTTCAATTACATCAGCTAAAGAGGTAATGACATATCCAGGGCAATAATTTTCCAGTTCATCCCTCAAATAGGGTCCATCTGTAAACCAAATTAGGTCAGTATTATCAATAGGCATCTCCTTTAAATCATTCCTAGGAGTCAGAAGATAATCACGTAATAGAACACAGCCGTGGTCACCTCTGCCCAAAATAGGTTAAGAATATTACATCAAGCAAAAGTAATGTTGGGCACAGAGAGCAGCAATATTTCATAAAAGGCTAATCTGCTGATAGAGTAATGCTGAGTATGATGAGAGTTTTAAGAGAGTCTCAACTGAATGTAGGACATGGATAGTTAAAGGGGCTCCCATGGCAATTTCTTCAGTAGCCTTGTTGTTGACTACAATACCTTATAGCCTGATGTTAATCATGGTATTTGGGGGTGACCATTTATACAATATTTCTTTAATCCTCAGATACAAAAAGAAAGAATGGCAAATCATAAGTAACGTGTCCAAGTGTGGTAGCAAGGAGGCTAGAGCTAACCACTTTCTAGGACGGTTGAGAGTTATTCATTTCCCCTTACAGCCCCCAAACCAATCAAAATATGCTTTCCTCATATAGAAAGAACATGCAAGTCTGTAACTATGAGGAAGTATAAGACGTGTATAAAAGGGAAAGCTCCACTGCGATCAGGGCTCAGCCTTTGGATGTGAATCCACTGAGCCAGTGCCGGCAACAATAAATACTACTTCCTGCTTATTGCCTTGATGTTCCGTCTCTCTGTCCGAGTATCCTGCAACATAAGAGCCGGAGCTTGAGTTAAATTGGTTTTTAAAGTACTTATAGCTTTTTCACCTTCTGGAGTCCATTCAATCAGGTCAGGTTGATCCAATGTGAGCAGAGCATATAGAGGTTGAGCAGTAAGTGAAAAATTTGTACACAATTTCTGCAATAACCTGTTAGTCCTAAAAATCCTCTTAATTGTTTCTTTGTTTTTAGAAGCAAGAAAGCTAAAATTCCTTTGATTTGTTCAGGATTAATTAACAGTCCATCCTTTGATATTAAATGTACAAGATATTTTACCTTCTGTAGGCAAAATTAGTTTGTCTTTAGAGACCTTATGCCCCCTTGAAGCCAACTGTTGCAATAAGTAAACAGTATCTTCTTGAGAGTCCAGCAGTTTCAGAACGTAGAAGCAGAGCATGTACCTATTAAATCCATGTAGAATTTCTTGGAAATTTAAGGTCATCTAAGTCCATATCTAATATTTGAGAAAAGTAAATGGGACTTTCAGTTATATCCCTGGAGCATAGCAGTACACATGTTCTTCTCAGATGAAGGCAAAAAGATATTGACTGTCTTTGTCTACTGGAATGCCGAAAGGTGCACTACATAGGTCTATAAATGAGAAATAATTCCTATTTATTGGGGTGGTAGAAAGTAATGTATGTAGATTAGGGACTAGAGGATGTTGAGGAACTACAATATTACTTACGACCCTTAAATCTAGTACAAATCTCCAGCCTTTCCCCTCTAGCTACTTTTACAGAAAGGATAGACATATTGCAAGCACTAGTGCAAGGAATTGTTAATCCTTTCTTAAAGTAGTCTTGGATAGTGGGTCTAATTCCAGCTAATGCTTCTGGTTTTATTGGGTATTGCTGTATATTAGGCAAAAGTTGGGCACATTAATAGTTACCTTGATAGAGATGTGGCATCATGTGTTTCTATAAAGTCTTGGCCTAGTAAGTGTACTGGAGTACTTTTAATTACGAGAAACACATGTTTTCCTATAAGATTTCCTAATTGGAAAGTAATCAGCTCTAATATAAAGACTGACATTGGCAAATTTGATACCCCTACCATTTGTACTATATTTTTACCTCAAGGGGAAGGGCACTGAAGGAGTGTAGATTTAAAGACAGATAGTGTGGCTCTGGTTTCAATGAGAGCCATAATAATTTCCCTTTTTATCATTATTTCTATCTCTCCCAAGGTATTAGTAAGGAGAAATGCCCTCTCCATTCCTCAGAGCAGAACCAAACTTGTTTAATTTCCTTTCAAGATCCCATTTTAGCTTTTGACAGTTCTTCTTGAGGTGGTCAGGTTTCTTATAATAAAAACAGAGTCTTGTTTTCTGTGAGAATAGGCTTTCTTATTGGCCTCGTTTGATTACTTGTTATAGTTTTGTAATTCCATATTTTTTTGCAACTTTATCTTTTTCCTCCTTCTGAATGGTTTTAGATAACTGATAGGCTAAATCTACTAATCCATTAGTATGTATTGTGGCCCAGCCTAAGTTGTATCATTTTACCCAAGTGACAAGTTCTTCATCCATTTAAAAATGTTGGATTAAAGAGTGATTTTGGTGACTCTGGAAGCTAGTGGGTACTATTCCCAAATACTGTTTAAAGGTGTTTTTTGAATATCTCAAAGAGATAAAATACAGTTTTAATATAAGGAGGAAGCAAGAGAATTAAAATATTAATCAGGCCACATTCAGAGACTGCAATGTGCTGATCAGCCCTGCAGCCACACCAGAAGGACACCTTCAGAACGAAGGAAAATTTCTACAGGGATTACTAACAGCCCATTCTCCACACCTGTGAAGGGGAACCAGGAACCAAGAGTCATTATTCCCTATGGCTAAAACCATGGGGGAACCTAAGGATTAAAGGCTGGGAACCGCCATTAGGCCTTTCACTCTACATCTTCTTACCTTTTCACTCTACATACCCTTCCCCTTCCTCGCTATATGTCCATATTAAAGGACATGGGTTAACAAAGTCTTTTAAACAATAACTCACAGGAACTAAAAAATGATATGTAAACTGAATTCCCTGAAGATTCAGCCCCCTCTCTACTCACTATCTTTCCAATCCTCTTTTGGTCTCTCTCAGTTTCTTTACTGTTTCTCACTGCCTCTCTCACTGTCCCTCTCTCTCACATTCTGCCTCTGAGAGGAGACCACGCTCTGTCTATGGAGTGTTACCCACTTCCTAATAAGCTTTCCTTTCCCGCTGTCGGATCTTAGCCCAATCAACAAATTTAGGATATAGTTCAGGGATGACATTATGTAAGTGGTTAGTAATTTCAAGGCTTTTGTCTCAGTAAACTTTAGTATGCTTTGCAAAATCCTTGAAAGGGTTTTTCCAATCTGCCTTAGTTAACCATTCTGCTGCTTTGCTGTCAGAGACCAGCATATTAATTAATCTGTATAAATCAGAATGTCCTAGTTCATTAGGCTTAATTGTTAAATCTAATTCTTTTGCAAATCCAATAGGATTTTGAAGGGGATCTGGAAGATCGCTAGTTAAGTTTTTTTAGTTTTGTTCTTGTCCAAAGGATGTAAGTGCAGGCTCTCCTTTTTCTGTGGCTGGCTTTTATTTGAAAGATGCTATTATAATTTCCTCCTCAATAGGTCCCTTAGATTCTACAATTTTTTTAGATGGCTCTTCTAATTCAGGTACAGTTTGAAAGTGAAGAGGAGGAGGTAAAGGGGGAAGAACAGGAAAGGGAGTTAGAAAAGAAAAGGATAATGGGGAGCAGGGAGTGAGAAGGAGAAAGGGTTTGATGGTTGTTGGCTTTGGAAGACAGTCTATTAATACTTTTTTATTTACTTCCCGCATTGAGGCTAATTTTTTCTCTTGAAGTTCAAGAGATCAATTAAAATATGCTTCACATTCATTCTGCCTAATTTTCTTGTTGAGCACATGGATATACTAACTTAGGTACCTCATATGTTCCCATTTTGGCCAGTGTAAACTTAGGTAAGTTTTGGTTAGTTTGCTCCATTTAAATAAATACTTGCAAGTAGAGGCTCCATACGTTTTGTACATGAATGCTGCCAGAGTTTCAGTGGAAGGCTGCCCTTCTTGGGGTTTGTCAGCTTTTGAAGTTTGATTTTCCATATTGCTGTTTAGTCTCTCTGTGCAGTTGGAACAATTTCTAAGGATTTTTATGTAGTGGGTCAGAGTGCGCTGCTTGTGAGCAGGGTGTCACCCTTGAGTCGTTTCACCTTTTTTGCGAGTCCTGGTTTCTCCCTTTGGTAACTAAAACTACTATGGGTCCTCAGAACACTTGGATGACCATGCTTTAAGTGTGTTCCCAAGATGAGCCTTTGTTTAATTAAAATGGTCTTTGGAGGTTCTCTAGGGACCACTTCACATAAAGGAGAGACTCTTTGAAACTTCCACTAGGTCTCTAGTCACCTGGGAATGCCTGGAGGTTGGAAGGAGCAAGTGTCCTTTTCCTTTGGAGAAGAAAGTATAAGTTCAGTCTCTCATTGTTATAGACATTGTTTAGATGTACATATTACTTTTCAGACCAAATAAACAGACAGCCACCCCCTTCGCTCCCTATTCCTCCTGGCTTCTTTCCCTAGGAGCTGCTTTTCACTGTAAGGATGTTTAACAGCCCAAATAAAAATGAGGACTTACAACCAAATCAGAGGGTCTGGATTCAGAAAGACTCACCCAGCATACCCAAAGGAAGACATGGGGCCGGAGGGTGAAATGGGGGCCCATGCTGGTACCAAGCGCCGGGTCCAGTCTAACTTCAAGTGGTCCAGATGGGCTCACTCTGGATCCTGCCTTACTACCCCAAGTAAATGTCAACAAAAAGAACCTGAATCTTTGAAAATGTTAAGAAGATTGTTATTTAGGTCTTGCTGAGGAGTAAAGCAGAGCCTCAAGAAGACTTCAAACAGTATTGTAACTTCAGAAAAGGGTGGGGGATGCTTATATAGGGCAAGGAGTAAGTGAAAAATGCATCTGGTGCATTACTAGTTTCAATTAGGGTACATACAGTTCAATGATTAACTACTTTCCATGAAATGGAAGGAATGTGTAGAAAAGATAAGGTTGAGTTGCCATGCCTCCAGTGTCAGGAAATTTTAATTAGGGTCTGGAAACAATTAAATTACTTTGAAACTCTTTGAGGTGACTTTATCAGGATGGAGAAAGAACGGGCACTATTATTGATTTTTAGTGTTGAAACTGTGTATTGTATGTGATTATCCCTCATGATTTGTGCCTTAGTAAGAAATTTTAGGAAAGCTCATGGTTCTCTCTTGTTTACTGTTATGGCCCCTGAGAAAGAAGATACCTACCAAGAAGGGTTCCTGGTGGCTAACTGGGCTCAAATTTAAAAGTAGAGCCTAGCAGCCTCGTTCTAAATCGGGACCTCTCACACACAAACCACACTCTAAAACCCTGCACCAAACTTTCTGCCTGCACTGTGTTCCTGATGCCATACAGTGTTCCTGATTCCACACAAAGCAGTTCCTGGAATTACATTTCAAAAATAGGACTGAGGCTTTCCCCATCCAATTAGAGCTGTGCAGCTACAACCCCCAATAACATCTCCACTGACCAATCAGAGAAGTTCCACTGTGATCAATCAAGACAGTACCTTTTGGACCAATAAAACTGCAAGAACTTGGAGCCCTTATTTGCATGAGGACAGACCAATCAGGGACCAAGGGCGGGGACTTCTGTCTATATGTCAGCTTCCATGTACCCCAGAGAGTACACTTCCCCTTTCACTGAAGGTGTCTCACTGGACCAGAGTGGCAGAGCAGGGCAGAGCTGAGCTTAAGCCAGGACTGCCTCACAGCTGTTTTGTAATTTGAGTTGTGATACTATTGAGCTGTCTCACAGCTAGCTGTGCTGTTCTCACAGCTCTGCTATATCACAATTGAGCAGTTTGCTCTGAATAAAGTTTCCTTTGTTGCTCCCCTAATCGGGGATTCCTGTTGGCTTTGAATTGGCACCTACGACCACTGGTGGACACTGATTCAGAGTAGCTGAAGCACAGAGTCCTTTCTCAGTGGAAAGCTAAAAGCAATGTAGCTCCAGAGGAGGCAAGAGAACTAAAATGTTAAATCAAGCTACATTCACAGACTGCAATATGCTGACCAGCCCTGCAGACAGTGATGCAGGACAAGGCAAATTTCCCCGAGTGGGGGAATGGAAGCATTACACCAAGAGGAGAAGAAGGCGGCCCTTTGGTGGAGAGTGTAGAAAGAGTTCAACACACATGCCAAAGCTGGACTCAGAAGGAAAGTTTATATAGAAAAGGGATAACATTCCACAGAATGTGGTCTCCGAGGCAGAGAGTGAGAGGGACAGTGAGAGAGAGACACCAAAAGCACTGAGAGGGACCCTAAGTGTTCAGGGAATTCAGTTTTATGTGTCATTCTTTAGTTCCCATTTCCTGGCTGCAGGGTTGATCAGCACACTGCAGTCTCTGAATGTGGCTTGATTAACATTTTTAATTCTCTTGCCTCCTTCCTACATTACTAGGCCACCAGGACACCTGCAGAACAAATGAAAATTTCTACAGGGATTGTTAACAATCCATTTCCCCACACCTGTGTAAGAGGACACAGGAACCAACGGAGTCATTCCCTATGGCTAAAAATTTAGGGAACCTATGGATTAAAGGCTGGGAACTGCTAGTAGGCCTTTCAGGCTACATACTCTTTCCTTTCCTCACTGCATGTCCCTATTAAAGGAAATAGAAACGAAAGAATGATATATAAACTGAATCTCTGAACACTCGAGGCCCCACTCACTGCCTTTCTAGGTCTCTCTTGTTCCTTTTCTGTGTGCGTACGAGACCAGTGTCTGTGGAACGTTGCTCCTTTTCTAATAAACTTTCCTTTTGACTCTAACTTTGGTACATGTGTTAAATTCTTTCTTCATTCTCTGCCTAAAGATTCTCTTTCTCTCAGTAGAGGGTTTGGCCTCCCCTCCACTTGGGGAAATTTGCCCTGTCCTGCATCAGTAACAGGTGTTCTTCTGTGAGTTAATGGAGTGCCTCACCAAAGGGGCTTGGTGGAGGCGTGTGTTCAGAAATGCCCTGCTCCAGGTAAGAGGCAGCAGGTCCCGGCTGTTGCCCTTTACTAGCTGAGACCCACAAAACCTGGAGCCCCACCCGGCTTCTGCATGACACCTGTGAGTGCAGCCAAGTGGGGGTAGGTCACCCCCTCTCTCTGAAGAGGGCTAGACCCCAGCTCCTGGAAAGCCATTGCAGAGGTCCCAACCCTGAGGGCCCATCCACAGAACCCAGGGGGCAAGAGTCTACGGCCCTGCAGCTAGGCACTCTGCTCTCGGGAATAGATGCTCTTGAGGCCCATCAGCTGCCACTGCGGGGCTTGCTGGGAAATGTAGTCCTCTGCAAGAGGCCCTAGGTGTAGGCGGTGTATTGACCTCTAACCTCCAAGTCACATACATGGGAATAACCCTCAGCTCCCCCCACTCCCCACGCTGAGGATTACTGGTATCCTCAGCTTCTGCCAGAGGATGCTCCATTCCCTACCGCCCTGCCAGCTTTGCACTTCCCAAAAGCCTCCCACCACCTGTGCGGTGGGCTTCCCAAGAAGGTGGTGAAAAGTTCAGAACAGTGAGCACCCAACAAAAAGCCACGTGGGAACCACCACTCCACTCCCTAACAGAATGTTTGAGGAGATGGCCAAGGACCATGAGGCGGGTGAGAGGGAGGCGAAAAAGACCCGAGAGATTGCTATTTCAGGGTCCGACGCACAGCCTTACGCCACGTTGCCTCGGTGAGGGTTCCTGCCCACCCCTACAGCGCCGCCCAGCGGCTTGGAGCCGCACCCCGCGCTCCTTCTGCTTTCTGAAGCGCGCGCCCCAGGGAGTTGAGACGGAGGTCGCGAAGGATGGCCGCGCCCCCTAGCGGCGGGAGGCAGTGGTGAGGAGCCCGGGCTTGAAAACTCTGGAGGTTTAAAGTGGTGAGATTGAAGAGGGATGATGGTAGGTGGCAGGGCTGGGATTAGTGAGGCGAGAGAGGCACCGGCCTCTGGCACAGAATTTAAAAGGATGCCCCAAAACTTAGCAATCAAAATAAATAACATTTTAATGCAATATTTCAAAAAAATTAATGTGAAAAATCTATGGTGAACAAAATCAAAAATTTAAATAAAAACATCATTTAACCCCATAATTTCATGACCCTCCTTCACACACCTCACCCAATCATGCCTCTAGTTCCAATAAATTTTTTTTATATAAAAACAGGTGGCCGGCACAGGCTGTAGTTTGCTAGTTAAAAATAAATTGCATTCAAGTGTTATTATCTTGGTTGCTGAGTATTTCCGTGCCGCCTTAAACTTTTCCATAGAGGCTAGTGCTTCACTTATCTTACCCTAGTGCTGTTGTGGAAAAATATCCCCAAAGCTCCAAAACCCAGTCTAACAAAAAAACAAGCAGTAACTTGGAAAGGAGGAGAATTCAAAGTTATCACATGTAGTCCCAGATGAGCTAGTGTTCTGAAGATCTGGGCAGTGGTCTCAGTTGAAATATTGCCTATATACCAGAATTTTTACACAAGCTAATTGGTCAGTTTGAACTCAAACCTTTACAAATGACGGGGGTTGCTATGGAGACTACGGGTAGTAACATTGGTAAAGCCAGGAGTTATCAGTTGCTGACAGATACAAATTGTTACAGAAAGCGGGAGCTGCTAGGGTACAAATAGTTACATTCATGGAGCAAAGGCACAAACAGTTACATTTGCAAGTCCAGCACAGTGCAAGGGAGCGTTTTCAGGAGCCCTTGCATGTAGTAAGCTTATTTGCAGAAAGCAAGCATATTTACAGAAGCAGAAAGCTGATTAATTTTTAATGAAATTCCCCAAATTTCCTCTTCAATGCCACTTCTACCAAGTCCCTTCAGCTTTGTGAACTGCATATCTGTGCTGGCACCCAGAAGTGGAGTACATTTAGAAAAGACCCTGACTATGGTCTCGGTTCTGCCACCAGCTGCCTGAGTGACCTTGGGCCAGCTTTGCTTCCTCTTGGCCTCAGTTGATCTTTGTAAAATTAGGGATAGTCCAACTACGTGGTTGAGGAGAGTCCTATTCTCAAAAGCAGTGATTCTCACAGAGTGGAACAAAAGATGAAGACTCAGAAATTTCACTAAAAACTCACGTACCTGAATGTGAGTACAAAATGATCCTAGCATTGGTCCTGGTAACCAAGAATTGAAAACAGTGTTCATCAACAGTTAAATGGATATGGAAATTAATGATATTTCAAATAATGGAATACTATACAACAACAGAAATTGATTATTACAACCATATGCAACTATAGGGATAAATCTTGCAAACATTGTAGCACAAAAAGAAACAAGACAAAATATGTACAGTTAAATTTCATTTCTATAAAGTCCAAAATCAGACAAAGCCACAGTATATAGTTTAGACATCTATATGTAAATAAGAAACTACAAAGACAAGCAAGAAATTATCATCACAAATGGCTGGATACTGTTCATAGCCCTAGAAAGGAAGAAATGAGTGTGAAGTGCACTCTGGGGTACATTTCTTGCTCTGGGTGGTGGTTATAAGAATATTGCCTTTTAATTATCCTTTAAAATGCACGCATAGGTACTTTCCTGTATATAAGACATTTTTTAAATACTGGCAAAGATAGAAAAGCAGAACAGTGCCTGGTACATGGTAGTTAATAAATATTTGCAAAATGAATAAAATGATCTAGTGCTATAGTAGACCCTTGGTCACCCAGTAAGTGGCAGAATTAGGATGGCCCTGAGGTCAGAAGGTTGGTGAAAATGAAATCTGAGTAGTAAGACTTTATTGTTCTTACTAGAGATGTGAGAGTGTAGGTGGCCAGGTGAAGTCCTGCCAGTTTTCAGGAACCCTTGAAGTGAGGAAGAAGCCAATTGTTAAACCTCTTATCCCCCAACCACATGATCCTGAAATTTTAGCCCAACTACTTTTTTACAATTATCGAAGCAGCCATATCATCTAGATCTAACATCTGAGGTCTTAGTGCAACCCCTTAAACTGCTATCCGCGCCTTCTTCAGATCATTATAATCTGCCTAGTCCTTGCCTGGTCCTCTTGGGTTGATGACCCACTAGTGGACACTTAGTCGAGGGCCAGGAAAGGACTGAACTTGATGGGTCTGCTATTCCACAGTCCTCCTATTCATAACTATCTACTTCCTACCTCTCAGTTGCACCACGTCCTGGGGATGCTTAAGAATTAGGCCCCTCCTTGGAGAAGTTAGACTCTTTTTCACAATGCAAATCCCCTTGGAAGTTTACCTAGTAAGTTCATTAATAAGTAATCTGTTATCAGCTATTTGGTCTTATCAGAAGGTTCACATTTCTAAGAAAGTTGCTGTCATCAGATAATAATGCAAACAGAGGAGTATCAGCTACATTTCCTCCTCCTTGAGAATATGGAGACCAGCAGACCTGGAAGGAGATGTGGGGAACTGGGAGGATATGTGTAGAACTTGGAGTAGGGGGTGGGGATGGAGACGGGGATGTTTCAACCGATGCCCATCCTGAATCCTTGGCACCTCTGTTGCACTGTGCATGCCCCTCTATGAGAGTTAGTATCAACCCAAGGTCCCAAAGCTGCCTCATCATTGTGTGGAAGGCACAAGTGTTGGAGTTAACTTTAACGCCAACAAAACTGCAGTCCTCTTTGTGAAAGTATTCTTGGACAGATTCAAGAAAAACTCTTTAAAGAAATAAATTCTGAGAGCTATCTGTTTACTTGTCAGGAGAACTTGGTAAACTGGAAAGGGGAAGGTGCCCTGGATGGCAACTTCGGAAAGGCCTAAAAGTGGGAAACTGCATAATCAGCCTAAGTGGGTAGCTGAGGCTGTTGGTTCCCTGCCCCAAACCCCTTACCCTTACCAATTTCTGTGCATACCACCTGATTTCCAGCTGCCAGCATCTGTTGTCTTTGACTGAGGACTCTCTGGACTCCAGAGTTGGCTGTGCCTGCTATTGGCAGCCCAGAAGTGTATGTGTTGAGAAAACAGCTATTTTGAGTTTATTTCCTTTGCATGAGTGTACTGAAACTGTGCCTTTAGTCAAAGGACCCCAGAGTTTTTTTTTTTTTATTTCCCTGAAGTGGGAGCTCAGATGCTGTGGAAGCTACCTGCTGATTCTGCATGGGTAGCTTGTACCTCCTTATTTAGCAGGTCATAATATGCTTATTCTTCATTTAATATACCAACACAGGAGTATACAATATATTGTATAAATACTTAATATCTACATGCAAGAGAATGAATTCAGACCCCTATCTCCCAACCATATACAAAAAGCAACTCAAACTGGATCAGAGACCAGTAAAAGTAGAATTTAAAAGTAGAATTTTTGTGACCTTGGATTAGGCATGTTTTCTTGGATATGACATCAACATCATAAGCAGCAAAAGAAAAAAATATATAGAAACCCAAATGTCCATCAACTGATGAATGAATAAATAAAATATGGTAGATCCATAAAATGGAATACTATTACCAACTCAATGAAGTCCAAAACAACTCAAAACAATTTCAGGAATTGAAAAAACAACTAGAGGAGCAGAGCAAAGAGATTGAAACCCTCAAAAAGATCCAAATAGAAATTCTGGAGATGAAGAACACACTGCAAGAGTTGAAAAATGAAATAGCAAGCTTGGGAAATAGAGTCGACCAAATGGAGGAAAGGATCAGTGATATCAAAGACAGAAATCTAGAAATAAGTCTACAGACATGCCACCCTGAACAAGCCTGATCTTGTCTGATCTTAGAAGCTAAGCAGGTCGGGCCTGGTTAGTACTTGGATGGAGAGACCACCTAGGAAGACCAGGTGCTGTAGGCATAAAACATAAAAAATAAAAAATAAGGATTGTAAGCTGACAAGTTCCTTGAAATCTGTGAGGTCTTTTTTTTCTTTTTTTTTTTTTTTAGGCTAGGCAACCAAGGGTTGCCTAGAAGAGAGAAACCAAAAAATGAAAAATAATGAAAGAGAAATTCAAGAACTAGCTGATACCATTAGGAAAGGAAACATAAGAATAATGGGCATTATCGAAGGCGAGGAAAAGGAGCAGGGACTAGAAAGCATTTTCAGAAAAACATTGATGAGAATTTCTCAAACCTAAGAAATGAACTGGAGGTGGAAATTCAAGAAGTCAACAGAACACCAAATTATCTCAACCCAAAAAGGCCTTCACCAAGACACAATTAAAGTTAGCAAAAATCAATGACAAAGACAGCCAGGAGAGAAAACGGTAACTTATAAAAGTAAACCCATTAGATTATCCTTGGACTTCTAAACCTTACAAGCCGGAAAGGAATGGAATCAAATATTTAAACCATCAAGTGAAAGGAACTAGCAGCCTAGAATAAGGTATCCAGCTAAGCTCTCCTTTAGATATGAAGGAGAAATTAAGACCTTTCCAGGCATAAAAAATTGAGGGAATTCTCCACTACGAGGCATGCACTACAGGAAATACTAAAAGGAGTCAGTTCGCCTAAAACAAAATGACCAAAAAAAAAAAAAATTAGGAGTAAAGTGACTATAGGGCAAATAGAAGCAGAGGAGTGCAACCTTAACTAAGAACGGGCATTATAAGCTTAAATAATAACAAGAGAATTGTTATAACAAGACAGTAATGAATGTTCAGCATACATAAGAACAAAATTGAATAACAATGACTGAAAAGGGGGATTCAAAGATCCAAATTTGCAAAGGAGAAAGGAGATAAGGCATATGCAGAAAAAAATGGACAATTGTATATATATATATATATATATATATATATATATATACAATTATACAGTTATATATATATATATATAAACTGTCCTTTACATATTCATAATGATAACCACACGCCAAAGAATCAGAACTGTGTTATATAACATAAAACAAGAAAAACCAGAGGGAAAACCCACAAAAGCCAACCAAAATAAAGAAAATAGAAACAAAAGGACAAGGAAACAATGGAAACACCGAGCTACCACAAAGCAAAAAATAAAATGGCTATAAGAAGACCTCATATTTCGATAATCACCCTAAATGTAAATGGACTGAACTCACCAATAAAAAGGCACAGAGTTGAATGGATCAAGAAACAAAACTCGACCATATGCTGCCTTCAGGAGACACATCTCAGCTCCAAAGACAAATACAGACTAAAAGTGAAAGAATGGAATGATATTTCAAGCATATGGCATTCAGAGAAAAGCAGGAGTAGTGGTACTAATATTTGATGAAATAGACTTCAAATTAAAAAAGGTAAAGAAAGATACTGAGGGACACTTCATAATGAGAAAGGGAATTATGCACCAAGAAGAAATAACATTTATTTGTATCTATGCTCCCAATAAGGAGCCCTGAAACATGTAAAGCAGTTACTAACAGAACTAAAGGAAGAAACAGATCAAAACACTATCACAGTAGGGACCTAAATATCCCTCTGTCGGATATAGACAGATCATCCAAACAGAAAATCAATACAGAAATAACATCCTTAAATGACACATTAGACCAATTGGACACAACTGACATTTACATAGCCTTCCATCCCAAAACATCTGCTTATACATTATTCTCTCACGCACATGAAACATTCTCAAGAATCGATCACATACTGGGACACAGAGAAAGCCTCAAGAGATATAAGAGGGTTGAAATCATACCAACCATATTCTCTAATCATAATGCTCTGAAACTAGAGATCAACTGCAAAAAGAAAGCAGGAAGAACCACAAATACATGGAGATTAAACAACATTTTACTGATGAATGACTAGGTCAGAAAGAAATAAAAAGAAATGTCAAAGATACATAGAAATAAATGATAATGATAGTACAGCATATCAAAACTTTGGGACACCGCAAAAGTGGTCATAAGAGGGAAGTTCATACCATTACAGGCCTATCTCCAAAAACAAAATGGGCCCAAAAAACAACCTCATGCTTCATTTAAAAAAAACTAGAGAAGGAAGAAAAAATGAAGCATAACATCAGCAGAAGGAAAAAAAATAATCAAAATTAGAGCAGAAGTAAATAAAATTGAAAAAAAAAACAAATGAAAACCAATAGGAAAAAAAATGCAACAAAGAGCTGGTTCATTGAGAAGGTTAATAAAATTGACAACCCCCTGGCTAGACTCACTAAAGAAAAAAAGAGAAAGGACACAAACAAAAATCAGGGATGAAAGAGGGGAAATCGCAGAAATACAAAGGATCATACAAGAATACTATTAAAAGGTATATAACACCAAATTGAATAATTTAGAAGAAATAGAACAGTACTAATACCTAGGAATAAATCTAACGAAGCATGCGAAAAACCCATATAATGAAAACTACAAGACCCTATTAAAAGAAATTGAAGAAGATACCAAGGAATGAAAGATATTCCATGTTCATGAATTGGAAGAATCAACATAGTTAAAATGACCATATTGCCTAAAGCACTATATAGATTTAATGCAATCCCCGTCAAAATCCCATCGGCATTTTTTAAAGAAATAAAACAATAAATCATCAGATTTGAATGGAAGCACGGAAGACCTCCAATTGCCAAAGCCATCCTGAGAAAAAAGGATGATGCTGGAGGCATCACTCTGCCCAACTTCAAATTATACTACAAAGCAACGGTAATCAAAACGGCATGGTTTGGCAGCAAAACAGACACATGGACCAGTGGAACTGAACTGAGAGTCCAGAAGTAAACCGATATTTATATGCGCAAACAATTTTGACAAAGAAGCCAAAAACATACCGTGGAGAAAGGAAAGTCTCTTCAATAAATGGTGCTGGGAAAACTGGAAAGCCACCTGCAAAAGTATGAAACTAGACTACGGTCTATCACCATACACCAAAATTAACTCAAAATGGATTAAACCTAAATTAAGACCTGAAACAATAATAATGCATAGAAGAAAAACATAGGAACTAAACTCAAGGACCTTGGACTTAAAGATGATTTTATGAATTTGACCTCAAAGCAAGGGAAGTAAAAGTAAAATAAATGAATGGGACTACATCAAACTAAAAAGCTTCTGCTCAGCAAAAAAATCATCAAAGGTAAAGAGAGAACCATCCAAATGGGAAAATATATTTGCAAGCAACACCTCCAATAAGGGCCTAATATCAAAATATACGAAGAACTCAATAACTCAATAACAACGACAGCAAAATGATCCAATCAAAAAATGGGCAGAGAACCGGAATAGACACTTCTTTCTAAAGACATACAAATGGCCAGACAACTATATGAAAAGATGCTCAACATCACTAGCTATTAGGGAAATGCAAATGAAAACCACAATGAGATACCATCTCACACCTGTTAGAATAGCTACAATCAACAGGACAAGTAATAACAAATGTTGGAGAGGATGTGGAGAAAAAGGAACCCTCATACACTGCTGGTGGGCTGCGAATTGGTACAGCCACTCTGGAAAACAGTATGGAGGTTCCTCAAAAAACTAAGAATTGATCTACCATATGATCCAGCAATCCTTCTACTGGACCTTTACCCCAAAGACTTGAAGACCCATATTCGTAAAGATATTTGCACACATTTGCAGAATTGCAGCATTCCAGCATTATTCATGTGGTCAGGATATGGAAGAAACTGAAGTGTCCTACGACATGATTGGCTAAAGAAGCTGTGGTACATATGTACAATGAAATATTACTCAGTCATAAGAAGAGTTGAAATATTGCCATTTGTGACAACATGGATGGACTCTGAGATAATCATGCTAAGCGAAATAAGCCAGATAGAAAAAGTTGAAAATCACATGATGGAATAAGTGAATTACTGTACTCACCTCCTCCCATGACCGCATCAAAATTACAACTAAATACAGAATTCTGAAACCAGCTGAACAGAACTCTTCTAACTAAAGATAAAAAGGATAAGCCATGTTGAGACTGATAAGAGGAGTGGAGACACAAAATGGGCTGGTCTCACATTTGTGGTGGTTGAGAATCAGCAGGTTCCAGTGCTGGGATGAGGAGCCCTTACAACATCTGGCTTTGAAAATTAGCAGGGATTCCATCTAGGTGTGACAGAAAAGCTGCTCAAAACCCAGGCATCCTATTAAAAGCCCATGCACGTACTCACTTGCTCATAAACACCCTGGGCACCAGCAAAGGACAGCAGCTGAAAGTGGCCAGAGATCTGTGGGAGAAGTTGAATTGTGTGGCTTAGGGTAAGGGCTGGGAGGAGAGTCACCAACTTTCCTGTGTTGAGCCCTCCTCCAACATAGCCTGCAGGTGCAGGGTGCCAAATTTGAATCTACGTTAACCTGGTGAACACCACTCGTCCTACCATGGTGACTCCCTCAGGCCTCTCCCAACCCAACTGTGTACCACCTTTAGCTCCTCTTTCAGAGGCTGCTCTCATAGGCAGCCAGCCAGCCTCCATCTGCCCTTGCCGCAGACTTTTAAAAAAAACCTTCCAAGGTCTGCAGGCCCCAGGCAGGTGGTGGCTGGTATTGGCATGCCCTGTGCCTCTTGCTGATCATCCCCAGCCCTAGCCCTAGCTGGCCTCAGGGCATAGTGTTGCCTCTCCCACATGCCTTTGGGCCCAGCATAGCAGCCACCCACTGCAGATAAATTTGTAGCTCCTACCAAGTGGCCCCAGGCCGGGCATAGGCAGCATCTGACTTTGGTCTACACCAGACCTCCTCCTAAGTGGCCCCAGAAATAACATACCCAGTGGCCAGCTTTAGAACACAATAGAGCACCAGCTGATTACCTCCACAAAGGGAATACCCAATGGTGAGCTCAGCAGGCATCTGAGCCCTGCTGGGGCAAATCATGCTCTGTGGTGGTCAGCCCACACACACACACAGCAGCTTGTCCACTGTGGTTGTGGCCAATTCTCACAGCCAGTCAGCCTGAAGAATCAACTCCATCCACTGGTGTGCGATTAGCAATCAAATCTTCAATTACAAAAGGAAGGTACACACAACCCACACAAGGGACACTCCTGGGGCACCCAACACAGGTGACCAGGTAGATTGCATGCTGCACCCCACAGAATAGCTACTACATAAGACCACAACTGCAAGACTGGGAGATGCAGCAGATCTACCTAATACATAGAAACAAACACAGACAAGCAGCTAAATGAGGAGACAAAGAAAGTTCCAAATGAAAGAATAGGCAAAATCTCCAGAAAGAGAACTAAACAAAATGAAGGTAACCAAGCTATACGATAAAACAGTTCAAAACACTGGTTATAAGGAGCTCAATGAACTTAGGGAAGAATAAATGATCTCAGTGAAAACTTCAAACAAAGAGATAGTAAACATAAAATAGGACACAGAAACCATAAAAAAAGAACCCAGTCGGAAATGAAGATACAATAACTGATAAAGAATACAGAAGGAATCAACTGTCGATTGGATGAAGCAGAGGACCAAATTAGCAATTTGGGAAAGACAAGTTAGCAGGAAAAACACCCAATTAGAACAGCAAAAAAAGAAAAAAGAATTTAAAAAATGAGGAACATAAGAGACCTCTGGGACAAATGCAAACATAACAACATTTGCATCATAGGGTTACTGGGAAGAGCAGAGAGAGAACAAGGGATTGAGAACCTATTTGAAGAAATAATGACTGAAAACTTCCCTAACCTGGCTAAGGAAATAGACATACAAGTCCAGGAAGTGCAGAGAGTCCTAAAATAAGTGAACCCAAAGAGGCCCACATCAAGATTATATAATTTAAAATGGCAAGGGGTAAAAACAAAGAAAGAATCATAAAAGCAGCAAGAGAGCTCCCATAATTGTCAGCTGATTTCCCAACAGAAATTTTGTAGCCCAGAAAGGATTGGCATGAAACATTCAAAGTGATGAAAAGAAAGGACCTACAACCAAGACTACTCTACCAGCAAGGCTATCATTTAGAAATCAAAGGAGAGATAAACTTCCAACACAAGAAAAAGCTAAAGGAGTTCATCACCAACTAAACAGTATTAAAAGAAAATTTTACAACATTCTTTATGAAGAAGGAAAAAGGAAATAAATATGTATAATGAAATGGCAATAATATGTACCTATCAATAATTACTTTAATGTAAAATGTATTAAATGCTCCAATCAAAAACACATAAGGTAGCTAAATGATAAGAAAACAAGACCCATACATATGCCTGTCTTATTAGAGACCCACCTCAGATTAAAGACACACACAAGACTGAAAGTAAAGGGACACAAAAAGATGCAAATGAAAATGAAAAAAAAAAAAGCTGGGGTAAAGAAACTTATCTCAGACACAAATAGTTTAAAACAAAGACTATAAGAGACAAAGGACATTACATAATAAAAAAAGGATCAATCCAACAAGAATATAATCCTTGTAAATATTATGAACCAACATATGAGCACCTAAATATTTAAGGCAAATATTGATGCACATAAAGGGAGAGATTGACAGTAAATATAGTGGATTGTAGGGGACTTAACACCCCATTAACATCAATGAATAAATCATCTAGGCAGAAATCAACAAAGAAACAGTGGCTTAAATGACTGTTTACCCAAGTGGGATGTGCTAGTACTACAGTGAACCTGGGAGTGCTCACTATAGCCCAGTCACACTCAGGACACTTGAAGGCTCCTCCTGTAACAGTGTAAAAATGCATTTCCAATAATATCTTCCTTGTTCACATCTCCCCTCTTTATTCTGGTCGGTCACTACTTTGGAAAGTATGTTGCTATGGTTATTGTGTATGAATTCCCTCAGTAAGTCAGCCCAAGGACAGGGCAGAAGAGTGATATCTCCAGGTGCCAGCTGCCTAGAAGAAAAAATAAAACAATATTGCCGCTGGGCTACAGATAACATAGCTGTCCACCAGAAACCATATTTTCTTTGTGCTAGATGCTAACAGCTAACTTTTTTTAAAAAATCTGCTTGCTTGCTTGATCAAGGCCAACCAGGACATAGTTTCAGGCTTTATAAGCTGCCTCTCCGGAGGTTTGGGGCTGACTCTCTAGTGAGGAGGTCAGTCGCCAGCCAGCTTAATAAGCTTGTAATTAATCCAATTGGCTCTGTGGGTCTTAGATTTGAACGTGCCACAACACTCCCCATTGTGAGTGCATTGGTGCCTTAGGCAGTCAGCTGTTGCTGAAGTTCTTGCCACACTCACAGTGTGAACATTGGTGCTTGAGCAGATAAGAACTGCACCAAAGCTGTCACCGCCCAGCACAGCAGTAGTGCTTCTCGCCTGTGTGCATGGGCTGATGCTGGATCAGGATGGAGCTAACGGTCTTACCACACTATGCACAGGTATAGGGTTTCTCATGCTTGTGCACTCATTGTTTAAACAGGTCTGAAGCTGTGGCCAAAAGCCTCCTTGCACTCTGGGCAACTTGGGCGAGGAGGCCTGAGTGAGAGCGGACAGTGTTGATGATGTTGGGGCTTGAGGCTGAAACAACAGCCAATGCTCAGGGTTAGGGTATAGGTTTCTTGCCAGGCTGTATACCTGGTGGTGCTTAACCGATCTGGAGTGTTCGTGCAGCAGCAGCGACCCTGCCTGGCCATTTCCTGCTCGAACAAGTTCGTTCCTGACTGTCCTCCCCCCTCCCCACCTCCCCTTCCAAGGACTCTCTGGCTGACATCAATTTTCTCATAGCTTGCCAACCAATCAATGTCCTTCCTTCCATCTGTAGCTGTGTAGGAATGACAAGACTGTAATAAACTGCCCCTGCCCGTTATGTTACAAATTGGGGCTCAACTCTGATAAGAATCCATTGAGCCAGTGCCCGCATCAATAAACGCTGCTTCCTGCTTATAGCTTCAGTGGTCCTGTCTCCCAGTTTCAGAATCCCGCAACATTAGGTCAGGAGGGCCCTATCCCTATCCCCATAGTGTGGGAACCAGACTTCTCCCTTACCTTTGTGTGGGAACCAGACCTTGCATCTGATTTGGTAATGCTACATGCTCTCTTCCCGCTTTACTGAGCTCTCCGCCTCCTTTCCCTGCCAATTTACCCGCCCCAAACATTCCTCGGAAAGACCCCCCCTCAGCCGCACATATATCTGGCCCACATAAATCCCGGCCCACATAAATCCCTTCACATTCTAGGCTGACCCACATTGGCTCAGCAGTCTGTCACTCTTGTTACAATAAATCTTGCTTAACCCTTTGGCCTTGTGTGTTCCTTTCAGCCAACCTAACACTGAGCGATGTCAGAAGCTTTTGCTATACTCAGGACAAGTAGTAGGGCTTTTCACCCGGCGGCTACTTTGGTGGTGAATGAGGTCAGTCCACACTCCTGGCACGCAAAGGCACTGGGGATTGCAGAACAGCTGGTCCTGGCAGGGTCTTCTTCCTCCCCAGATCCTGAGCCTGACCTACAGACTGTGGACGGAAATGGAAAAGTCCACTAGCTCTAGGAAACGTATTGCTCTAGGAAACGGCAGCAAATGGTTTCGGTAGGTTTAAACCCTCTCATTCACCTTCTGTGGCCGCTGTCAGGAACTTGGCACTTTCGGCCTGGCTCAGGGTTCCGAGTAAGTCAGCGCTGTCTTCCGTGCTCAGCCACCGCTTGGGGTATGGCGAAGCGAGCCTGAAGGAAAAGGCGATTGCTTGCCAAAGGACACCTGGATGCAGATTAGCCAAGTGGTCTGGTGCAGCATGATACTGAGACTCCATGGTCGCATGTGTGCGCTCTCCAGAGGTACCAGCCCACTCAGGGTCCCCCGGGAGAGCTTCCCATCGACGCTAAGCTATGCATGTTGAGCTTGGCATAGACTACATATCCCAGCATGCACCGCACGCGCCTCCCGGGCTCGAGGACCGATTATACTACACCAACCCTCGAAGTGCTTTCTGCGACTGTGCAAAAAGTTAAGAGAACCGGGATCGACAACTACAACTTCCGACTTGCTTAGTAACTGAGGCGGCGCTATTTAAAAAGCGTCAGTGAGGAGGTGCTTGGCTACGTCCTCTCTTCCAGTTCCGCTCCCTTGGATCACCGGCGAGAGGGGGAGGAGCTTTAGGCCTGAGCCAAGATGGGCGACTGCGAAACCAAACCCCCGGACTCGCTCTCGTTCTGCCTCGCGCAGCTCACGGCGGCGGCCGGGGAGGGTCTAGGTGGGGGAAAGGACACAGCTACCAAACGAGACACCCTTGGGGCGTGCGCTCTTAACCCTCCGCACGCGCCACGTCAAGGCAGCGGGTGGAATTGAGCGCTTCCGGGCACGCGGCGGGCTCCGCCCCCTTCTCGCGCTGCTACGGCGAGCGTCTGCAGCGGGTCCGCCCCGTCCCAGGTTTGCCCCGGCTCCCCCCTTTGTCGGTCCAGTCAGCGGCTTCTGCTGGCCCCGCCCCTCAGCGGGCTCCTCCCCCTCCGTTGCGTCTCCTCACCGCCCTCGCCGCCAGCGCGCTCTGCGCAAGACCCTGGACTTGGCGCTCAGCATCTTAGCCAACTGCTGTACGGAAGGGGCGTGCCGGGCTAAGTGCGCAGACTCGGAGGCATTCTCCCTTTGGGTAAGTGCTCCGCCTCATTTCCTAGAAGGGTTCCAAGCACGTCTCCCTCCTTGTTTCCTACTGGGTAGTGTTTTGAGTTCTTTGTGTTATATTCTTGAACAACGTGCTTTATGATGGCGCAACGCCCCATTTCTCTTAAGCCTTCACGCTACATTAACCTTACGGCTCTGTTTACAGATTACATCCGAGCCCTCCTAGATCAGATCAATACAGCCATTGCTTGGGTATTGGTTGTCCGATACCTTCCTCTCATCTGGGCTGGTGAGGCCAGAGGGTTATTTGGTGACTTTTAGATGATTTTCATCCTCCATTTATGAGGTTCACAGCAGACAATGTCTTCTGAATGTCCGGTCCTATGCCGGGCTCCCATTTGATTAGCCAGGTGCACGACAGTGTAGTGGTCACAAAGTGGGCTCTGCAGAAAGCTGTACTCCTCCAAGGCTAGAATGCCTTGTTGCAAAATGGATTATAATAGCTACGTCTCAAAATTGGGAATTGGTAGAAAATGAAAAATACAGATATAGAACTCAGATACTCTTAAGCATGAGCTGGGTACTTGAGTTAAAAAACTATTAGAACAAATCCTAACAAGATAGCAAGCGTTTCTGTTTTATCAGCTAGATTGTGCCTCATAGTGGCAGCACTGTGAACACAGTATACACAGAGTCTGTCTGAAATTATGCCAGTTTTGACAAAATCTTAACTTTTTGGATAAAATGAAACATTAATATATTTCAAATTTGCATAAAATGCATTTGGACCAAAATGTGTTTGACAAGGGGCCTGGCACATTAATAAGTTCTCAATTATAGGTTTTGTTATTAGTGTATAACCCCCATCATTCATTCTGTGTTTTAAATATCTCCTGAATCCATCCACTTCTATCCCTCTTCCATCATATGCCCAGAGACCTGTTCCCATGTGCTAGGCTATGCTGCGAGCTGACTTGGTTCAAGCCATTGTCCTTTCTCACCTGGACTATTGCAACAGCCTTTTTGCTGCTTCCCCTACCTTGTTCTTTTTCTGCTGTAATCCATTTTCCCCCTGGCTGCCAGAGTCTATCATGACACTCCTGTTCTTCAAGCCCCATATGGCTCCCAGTGCCCTCACATTCAAGCACTGATTCCTTGGCCTGGCATTTGAGGCCCTTCATGAGGTCATAGCAGACACTGGATCTCACCTCTGGGACTTTGCAAAGGCTGCTTCCAAACCTGAAATGCCCTGTAACAGCCCCATCCATCATCCTTCTAGTATATACCTATCTACTTAACCTTTCAGACCCAGTAAGTGTTAGCTGCTCCTGGAGGCCTCCCCTGACACTTTCAGGCCGCATTCTTGAGGTGAATAATGAGAAAAACAAGAAGGGGTAGAACCCTCAAGAGGCCAAACTCTCTTGCAGTGACTATTCTGCAGTATGTGAAGACAGACAGCATCCAGAACCGAACAGCTCGTGCTCTGGGCAACTTAGCCATGGAACCTGAGAGCTGTGACAACATTCATTCTGCTGGTGAGACGATTATGAGAGTGGAGTTAGCTAAGGTTTGGGGTAGGAAAAGAGGCTTAGGTGTCTCTTTTGCTCGTTATGTCCTCCCTTTTCTCTCCAGGTGCTGTTCCCCTACTTGTTGAGAGCTTGATGGCCTGCCAGGACTCACAGTGCCTGCAGAGTGTGGTTCGTGCCCTCCGCAACCTGGCGGACTCACCCCAGCACCGCCTGGCCCTGGCACAGCAGGGAGCAGTGCGCCCACTGGCTGAGCTTCTGGCTGCTGCCCCAGACCCTGAACTGACCTTGGCCCTAGTCCGTGCCCTCCTAGAGCTGAGTCGAGGCTGCTCCCGGGCCTGTGCTGAGCAACTGAGTTTGGGTGGGGGACTAGGCCCACTGGTCAGCCTGGCCTCCCACTCCAAAAAGGCAGTACGCGAGGCAAGTATCCTGATCCTTGCCAACCTGTGTGCCCAGGGCCTGATACGACCTGCACTGGGCAATGCTGGTGGTGTGGAGGTGTTACTGGGTGAACTCCAGCGGCGCCGGGGCCCCAGTGGGGCTGGCCTAGCCTCCCAGCAACCCCTAGTGCGAGCTGTGTGTCTGTTGTGCCGGGAGGCCATCAACAGGGCCCGGCTGCGGGATGCTGGTGTGTTTGGAGCTGCTGATGGGCCTGTTACGGGACCCTTGTGCCAGTGCCTGGCACCCTCGTGTTGTGGCTGCCCTCGTGGGCTTCCTCTATGATACAGGGGCCCTGGGCCGGCTGCAGGTTCTGGGACTTGTACCTCTCTTGGCTGGGCGGGTGCGTGTGGTGAGGCGGTGATGAGGAGGAAGAGGGAAGAGAAGCTGCTTCCTGGGACTTTCCTGAGGAGCAGACCCCTGAGCGGGTAGAGGCTGGTAGTTTCCGAAGCCTCAGGTGAGTCCGTACCTCAGGCTTGGGATGAGGGTTTCTGTCTGCTCTGGCTCTCTTCACTACCCTTACCCCCAGTCTGTCTCATTAAGACTTTAATTGACTCTATCTACTCATTCCTTGTTTTTCCCAGACATGACCACTTTCTATGTCCCATTAAACACATCTTCTCCCCCCTGTGTCTACTTTTGACCTTGGCTTCACCCCAGCACCTCTGAACTTAGGGCTCAGACAGGTTCACTGGAAGGTAATATGTATACTGGTAATGGTATGTTCTGGAGTCTTAAGTTCTTATTCTCGTACTACATACAAGCTAAGTTATCATGGGGAAGTTAACTTCACTGAGCCTCTAATTCTTATATGTAAAATGCAGGATAATATATACCCCTTAGAGTTTTTGTAAAGATTAAATGAGAGTACATTGCACCTTATGGGACACTAAACAGCACTTAATAAACATCGGCCATCTTGTGAACTCTCTGACTTCATCTTCTGCCACTCTCCCTGGTGCCCATTACACTCTTGCACATTAGCCTCATAGCTAGCTTTTGAACATGACAGGTAAGTACCATTTCAGGGGCTCTTTGGTTGCTGTTCTGTCTGCTTATAGCATCTATCCTCCTATATTCCTTGTTTAATCTTACCTTCTCAGTGGGAGCTTCCATCACCAGTGCATTTAAAATGTCAGCTTTTCCCTCCCCTGGCTCTTTTTTATTCCCTTTTGTTTTTCTCCATATGTACCACTTCACTAACTCCACACTAAACATACTCTGTGGGTTCCTTATATGTTTTATTGCTTATTTCACCTTATTAGAGTATAAATTCTAGGAGGATAGGAAGTTTTGTTTTGTTCATAGCTTCTTCCCAGCATCTAAATGGGGCTTGGCACATAACAGGCATTAGTAATTGCTGAATGAGTTGAGATCATTCCATCTCCCTTGGCTCTGAGTTCAGTCTCCCCATTCTCCCCCTGCAGGTCATGGCTAATATCTGAGGGCTATGCCTCAGGCCCAGGAGACATCTCCCCAGACTGGTCCCCAGAGCGCTGTCCTCCGCTTCCACCACCTGAGCCAGCCGAGCCAGCTAGCCCCACCCGGGTACAGCCTTGCTTCGGACGCCTCGTGCACTGCGCACACTAGGGCCAGGCCGCCAGTCCTGCCACCACTGAGGAGCCTTGGGGCCGTGAGGGGCCAGCACTGCTGCTGCTGTCACGCTTCTCCCAGGCTCCAGACCCCAGTGGGGCGCTGGTGACCGGCCCAGCCCTGTGTGGCCTGCTGGCCTATGTGACTGGCGCGCCGGGCCCACCGAACCCACGTGCGCTTCGTATCCTGGCACGCCTCACCTGCAACCCGGCTTGCCTTGAGGCCTTCGTTCGCAGCTATGGTGCCGCGTTACTGCGAGCCTGGCTGGTGCTCGGTGTAGCCCCAATGACTGGCCCATACGCTCGTGCCCGGCCCCTCAGTCGCCGCAACCAGACCAGCACCAGCACCGGGAGCTGGGGTGTGTCCCTGTGCCTTCCACTCCATCCTTCACTTTTGACGCCTTTTGTTAGCTAGAACCTCACCTTACCACTCAGCCTTCTCTCACTGCTCCTCCAGCCCACCATTCAAACAACCCAAGGCACCAGGAATGTGGAAAAGAGGACTCTATCCTGATTTACTATCCCACCATGCAGAGTTCTCTTCCATTCTCTGCCCAAGCCTTGGGGCCCAGCTTGACCCCAGCAACTTAGAATTGTGCCTGTCTGCATTTTCTTACCCAGTCTACTCTTGGTTCAGCATTGTCTTGACTACTTCCCCACTGGGCACACTGACTTATGAACCCAGGCTCAAGCACCATGTCTTTCTAGAGCCTACCACCATTTCCAACATTGCCCTGCCTTCTGTGCCCTATTTCTATCCTTAAGGGCCCTGACTCATTCCCTGACCATTCTACATCCTGTTCTTGCCCTTGACCTCCAATTCCTAGCACCCGGACCTCATCCCTCCAGGGCCGGTGGTCGTCCTCTTTTCCTGTGCCCCAATTTTTTGCCCTGAGGTTTTACCTTCTTTCAGGGGCCCACAGGCTTGTCTTGCCCATCCCGTCCCAATCTTGGATACCAGCTCCCAACCTGATCCACTCTGCCCATCCTTGCAGGTGAGATGCTGCTGCAGAACCTGACTGTGCAGGCTGAATCACCCTTTGGTGTGGGTGCCCTCACTCACTTGCTGCTCTCTGGAGCCCTGAAGACCGTGTGCCTGTGCACTGACCCTGCCTTTCATCTGTCGGTGAGGGGATGTGGGTGCCTTTTACGGGTCAGGGGAACAAGGTTGCTATTCCCCAGTCCCACCCTTTTGCACCTTTCGAAGAATTCTATTTCTCCCAAAGGAAGCCCTCTCTGTGGCGCCGACTACTTCTGGACCAGGGTGGCCTCCGTCTCCTCCTCTCAGCACTAACTCAGCCAGCTCCACATCCACTCTTCCTCTTCTTTGCTGCGGATTCCCTTTCCTGCCTTCAAGGCCTGTTGTCTCCCACTAGGAGCCCAGCCCTCCCACCTACAATCCCCTTGGACCTAGACCTGCCCAACCCTTGCCTCTATGAACCTCTGCTGGGCCCAGCCCCGATCCCAGACCCTGATCTGCACTTCCTACTAGACTCAGGCCTACGGCTCCCTGCCCAGCGAGCTGCCTCATCTACTGCCTCCCCTTTCTTCCGGGCCCTGCTAGCTGGAAACTTTGCCGAAGCCCAAATGGACCTAGTACCACTTCGAAGCCTATCACCCAGTGCAGCCTGGCCTATTCTGCATCACTTGCATGGCTGCCGGGGCTGTGGGGCATCCCTGGGCCCCATTCCCCCGCCAGGCCAGCCCCTGCTGGGCTCAGAGGCTGAGGAAGCACTGGAGGCTGCTGGCCGTTTCCTGCTGCCTAGGCTGGAGGAAGAGTTGGAAGAGGCCGTGGGCCATATCCACCTGGGACCTCAGGGTAGTCCAGAGTCAGTGGGTGAGGTATTCCGCCTGGGCCGGCCACGGCTAGCTGCCCACTGTGCCCGCTGGACACTGGGGCCAGGGCAGTGCCCACGGAAGCGGGCCCTGGCCCTGGTGGGTCTTGTGGAGGCAGCAGGTGAAGAGGCAGGTCCCCTGACTGAGGCTTTACTGACTGTGGTAATGGGGATTGAACGGGGGGCAAGGGTCTAAGCCTAGACTTTTGATATCCCCTCGGAGGGGAACAAGGATGAGTTGACTATGAAGAAGGCCTCCCTAAGAGTGGCACGGGAAGAAGTCTGAGCAGAAGGAGTCACCTCTGAAGACTGATATGAGGATGGAACTAGACCCCAGCATGGTGGACTGAAGACTCAAGAGTAAGAAGCCAAGGCCAGTGTCAGCACGAGATGGAGAAGGGCCCAGGGCCCCAGGCCTCTGGCCTTGCCTACCCTTCTGGAATTGAGATTAAAACTTTGAAATTGGATATTTCTGTTATATAGTGTCTTTGCTTACTTTCCTGTGAGAGTCTTCTCACCTTTTCACCCATCAATCAGGGTCCTGTCCAGGTTTCTGTCTCAATACAGGATATCCTTGGCATGTAGGAGTTTAATAAGCAGTTGTTCCTGGAGACCTAGAATAGGGTAGAATTCCCAGGCTTCTTTCTTCATAGGATGTGGTTTTGGGCCCAAGGGAAGCCTACTTCCTGCTCACATGACTTCATTACTCAGCCACTCAGCTGGACACACAGACCTCAGTCAGGGTTGAGGACTATGCTGAGGGAATGCTATGTGTGGTGATGTATGTCCAAGGCCTTGGCATTTTTTCTGAGTGTCCATCACCCATCTAGGGCCTTCAGCCTCTGGGTTCATTTTCATCTCTTGGGCTAAGTGCCTGATGTTTGCCTGAAGGAAAACCTGCTATGTTCCTGGAGTCCCTGAGGCCATCTTAGTCATCATGCCCAGAGAGAGCCAAGCCCTGGGCTAGTATTGAGGTGAGGGCAGGGCTCATGTAGCTTTGATCACCAAGGCAGGGTCTCTATCACTTGGCTCCCAGATCGCTGGTCATACAGGTGGCAGCCTGACTTTGAGGAGGGCACCTGGACTGGGTCTAACAGTTGGCCTCTGGGAGCTTACGTTGACACTGCTGTCTCTGTGCCTCTGTTTGTCCAGGTCTTTGTTTATTAGGCTGTACATTAGAACTATGCTAAGAACTTTTTAAAGATAATTAAAAATACTGATGCTTGAGCCCTTTTTAGTTTGAATTAGACTGAGGAAGGAAAGGGTGTCCTGGGCATCAGCATTTTTTAAAAAAGCCCTCCTCCCTGCTTCTTATTTGCTGTTTTTTTCTTCAGTTTATTAACATGGCCTATCGCCTTACAGGAAAAATACAAAATTAAGATCAATTCTTGTAAGGATTTCAGTTCAACAGGGCTATATTACAAGAGATAGTATTAGCAAACATACAGCAATCATCTATGCAGTATGATTCTTATTTTTCTGACATATAATCCTAAAATGGTTGTACTCTATGCTACTCTTGTTAGCCTTGTTTTAAGCATTTGCTCCACTGCACAACACAATATTGTATATTTCAGTTCCACATCAAAAAAATGTGCTGTAAGAAAATTTACATTTTAATTGAAAAATTATACATATGAATTAAAGCCTATGTTAAATATTTAATACTCTCCACCCAATACAAACTTTTGTATGAAATGATTTATAATGATGCTTTGTTATACACAGTTTCAGCAGCAGATGAAATGTAAATGCAATGAGAGTAAATGCATTTTTTCGTGGCATGGTGGTCAGTACATTGGCTTATATGGCTAGCTAAGTGCTTAGGATCAAAGTACTCATGTCTGGACTCAGATCTGGGTTGAGACACACAGTCCAGTGGCTGCAGCACTATTGTGTCTGTCTATACCCATCTACAGAGTATCTTGTTTCCATCTTGATTTCTCAGGATCTGAGTTCAGGGAAGCCCTCTTGTTCCTTTGTGGCTGGCTGGAGTCTGTGTCTTCCTTGCTTTCTTCTCCATGTTCATCAGTATTTGGAAAGGGGCTCTTTTAGAACAGCTCTGGGCCACCTCAGTGTTGGAGAAGGGCTTTGTCTTGAAGGCTGGCTGAAGTCTGGCTGCCTCAGCATATTTTCTGAGTCTGCGTAGGGCTTGTGCCTTAATTTCAGTTTAACCGTATATTTCCAAGTCTTGGAGAGAAGGTCCTGGTTTAGAGTCTGTGGAAGGGTTCATTGTGTCTGTCTCTGTCTCAAAGATTTCTTTACATCTAGTATATGTGCCTTTTGGGATCTCTGTTTATGTCGTTGTTTGTCAGGGTCCCTAGGGGAAGGTCTCTGAACCTGGGACCAGATTGACTGATCCTTAGAGCATCATTCCCGCCTCGGATCCCAAAATTCTGTCTGGGTCAAGCCTCTTAGGAAAGTCCTGGTGGGAGGGGGGCTCTGTCTGAGACTCAGGATGCTAGCTTTGGGAGGCATTTATTTGGAGGTCTCAGCCTTTATCTGTGAGTCTCACTGGGCAGAAGATCTCAGGCATGATCTGAAAGAGCCACTTCTCTGACACTGGCTGTGGCTGCCTGGGGCTCCCTGCAGCCAAGGCCAAGGCTGGGGTGTGGTTGAAGGCAGGCTGGGCCTGTGTGAGCTGGGCTTTCCCTCCCTTACACACCCCCACCTCGGGTTCTCCCGTTTGATGCTCCCTACTCCCCCCACTTTACCTCCAGCCCCATCCCAACTGGTCCCGGCTTCCTTACATGGTCATGGCTGGGCCTCCAGCTCCCGGACGTTCTCTCCCCACCCCCCCCACCCCCACCCCGCCGGACACGGTCCCCGCCCTGCTCGCCCAGCGTGGTCTGCCTGTGCCCCGCCATGGAGGACCTGGGTGAGTGGGGCCCGAGTTCCCTTGTCCTCAGCTCCTCACTATCCCCTGGACCTACTTCTCCATACTGGACTCCCTCACAATCCCTGCACCTCCCCATCCCTGTTTCCTCTCGTCTCACTCCTGGTCTATCTGCCCGCGCCTTCTTTCCGACTCCATGTCCTCCTTCCTGCCTCTCCCTTCCTGCCTTTCCCGAGCCAGCTGCTCCCTCCCTTCTTCGCTCGCTCTGCTCCTCTATCACCAGCTGTGGACAGATGAGCAGGGAGGTGTGGTAGCCTTGGGTGCCGGGGCTCAGGGGCTCTGGGATGGTAAGGGTTAAAGGGATCTTGGGTCCGGGAACTGGGAAAGTAGACAGGAAGGGAGGCTTTGACATTAAGTTTTGGAGAAGGACTTTGGGGTTTGGGGAAGGAAAGTATTAAGGGCACCTAAGTTTGGTAGGGGTCAGGTAGAAATTAGCGTGAGCTTAAGGCTTCTACCACCATGCTCAGAGAGGAAGAGTAAAGGGCCAGGGACTTCTAAGTTCTGGAAGGGAAAGGGTTCAAAAGATCCCGATTTGGGGACAGGGACGGAAGCGGGGTGGGTGAGTGACTATTGGTGTCTGGACAAGAAGAAGACGCAGGCATTTTGTCCTCTCTGTCTGTTGGAACTTGGGCTATAAGACTGCGCCCTGCAACTGAGGGACGGAAGGGGTTCCAGCACGCTGCAATAAGGGTTACTGCTCAGCAGAGGTAAAGGGTACTACACTGTTGGGAATAAGCCCATCAGAAAGCAGGTCCCTGTAGACTCGCCAATGAGGTGCATAGGGTGGGACCCAGTAAGGTCTGGAGGTGAGCCAGAGCCAAGTGGTCCTGTTCAGGTCGGGGTGGGGTAGGTGGCGGGGGGGAGGTTGGTGAGGAATCAACTGGGCATGGCAAAAAAAGCATCTAATCAGAAAGCTGGGTGCTAGGCATATAGCCAACTTTGGGTCCAGTAAAGAGCTAATTCTGACTGCATTAGGGAAAATTCGGAAAATAAAAAAGTGGCTGGGTTTGTGCCTCTCAGGATGAGCCATTTGGGATGTTCTAGTCATAAACATTCCTTGCTGTCCTTCCACTTCTCTGCCTTGGTCTGACCTTGTGTTTCTTTCTGATTCCTGACCTTGGCTCTTAATACTGGCTTCCATCCTCCCCGAATACTGCCCACCTAAAACCCTGTCTCTACCCTAAACTTGACCTTTCGACCTCTCACCCTGATGGCCTCTCCCTGCAGATGCCCTGCTGTCTGACCTGGAAACCACCACCTCACACATGCCAAGGTCAGGAGCTCCAAAAGAGCGGACCCCAGAGCCCCTTGCATCTCCCCTGTCCTATGGCCAGTCACAGGTGAGATCAGATGCTGTGTACTGGAGCAACCACTAAGGCCAGTCTTGGCCAGGGCTATGGGAATCTGGGCTTAAGTAAGGCAAAGTACAGATCTATTATCCTATACATGTATCCTCTCTCTAGATGGTGTCGGGGGAGTCTTCAGGAGCCTCTGAGGACAAGGACCATCTGTACAGGTAAGGCAAGTGGGAACAAGTGGTTGGGAAGCCAATTGAGAGGAGGCTTGGATTCCCCACCCCTGAACCTCAGCTTCCACCCTGTTTCCCAGTACGGTATGCAAGCCTCGGTCCCCCAAGCCTGCAGCCCCTGTGGCCCCTCCATTCTCCTCTTCCAGCGGTGTCTTGGGCACGGGGCTCTGTGAGCTAGACCGGTTGCTTCAGGAACTTAATGCTACTCAGTTCAACATCACAGGTACCAGGGTTACTGAGATAGGTCTTGATGGGACGGAGTATAGTCCTTAATTAAGGGGTATAGATTTCTCGGAGTAGAAGCTAAAAGGACACAAAGCCTTAGGTGGGAGGGTGGGTAGAGCATGGCCCTATGTCCAGTGCCTTTCTGTCCTCTCTGCAGATGAAATAATGTCTCAGTTCCCATCTAGCAAGGAGACTGCAGGGGAGCTGAAGGAGGACCAATCTGAGGACAAGAAACGGCTCAGCCTGTGAGTTTGGTATAGTTGGCAGGGCTGGGAGAGAAGTGATTTGTCCTGGATGCCTGAGTTACTGGAGTGAGCATTACTCTGGGAGGCTCTGAGCTGATACAAGTAGTGTTCTTCACAGCCCTTCTAGCCCATCCCCTGTTCTCCCAAAGACTTCAGCCACCTCGGCTACCCTAGAGCTGGATAGATTGATGGCCTCACTCTCTGACTTCCGAGTCCAGAACCATGTGAGTCAGGCAAGGGGATGGACCAGTGTGAATTTGTGACTCTTCAACCCATTTTAGACCTTTCCATATCTGCTGACTCAACTCACATGTTCTCCCTACTGCAGCTTCCAGCTTCTGGGCCGACCCAGCCACCAGTGCCAAGCTCCACGAATGAGGGCTCCTCATTCCCACCAGGGCCTACTGGCAAGGGCAGCCTAGACACCATGCTGGGGCTGCTGCAGTCTGACCTAACCCGCCGTGGCATTCCCACCCAGGCAAAGGGCCTCTGTGGCTCCTGCAATAAACATATCGCTGGACAAGTAAGTGGAGCCATATAAATAGGGAGGTAGAGATCCACAGACCCATATTCATGGAGAGCCAGCCTTTGTGCTGTTCCCTTTTAATAAATAGTTCTGGGAAGTGGGTATTATTGTTATTCATATTTTATGGATGAGGAAACTGAGTCAGACAGCAAATAAATGGCAGAGTGAGAATTTCAACCAGTTACCATTTATTGTGTTTCCTCCTATGTGCCAGGCACTGTGCTACTAGCTTCTCTACAACTCCCACCTCATTCAATCTTTACAAAAGCCTAGTTTGCTCCACCCCACCACAAGACTGTTTTTCCTCCACCAGAGTCTGGTTTGGGAGCTCTGGTTCTTAGTTTATTGACTGAGCAGATATTATTGACAATTGTGCCAGTGGTTGACCTAGATCCTCTTGGTAGGTAAAGTGCCCTGCTCCCTTCCCAGAATTTCCAATCTCAGCAAAGCAAGGTGGCATTATGACTTTCTTGGGCTGTAGGCACTTTTGCCTTTGTGGGTCTCTTCCTCCATTAAAAAAATATATATTAAAATTGTATTTTATGACCGTGTTAATATAAAGATGAATATATTATATATGAAATCATTTTTTCTAGCTCATTTTTTTCTTCTGATTTTAAAAGAAATTGTAACATTTTTAGGCCCCTAAAAGTATTGTAGGCACTGTGCCGGAAAACCTGGGTTGAATCTCTATCACTTACAGACTGAGTGATTTGAACATTAAATTTTTCATCTTGATCTCTCAGAGATGGGACTTGAAAAGTGCCATGTAAACCTTAGCTCACTGGGCACACTGTAGTCCTAGGGCCGCTCTGACCTGGGCCTCACTCCTAATTCCCAGGTGGTGACGGCGCTGGGGCGTGCTTGGCACCCTGAGCACTTCGTTTGTAGTGGCTGTTCCATTGCCCTGGGAGGCAGCAGCTTCTTCGAGAAGGATGGAGCCCCCTTCTGCCCTGAGTGCTACTTCCAGCGCTTCTCCCCACGATGTGGCCTCTGCAATCAACCCATCAGACATGTGAGCCCTGCCTGGCCCACATACCCCAGTACTGTGTTACCTAAGGAGTCGGTGAGATGGGTTTCATCCACTCACAGTCCCTTGCCTCCAGCCCTGCCTCTTGGCCTCATCCATGGCCCTTTGGACTTCACCTTCTCTCTTTGACTCCCAAGCTACTCCTCAGGTCTCCAGCACCTCAAACTCATACTTCAACCCAGTCACCTAGGTTGAATTGTAGGGAAGAAGGGGTGGAAGGTCGCACTGAAAGTTCACTTTCATTCCTCACAGAAGATGGTTACTGCCTTAGGCACTCACTGGCACCCAGAGCACTTCTGTTGCGTCAGTTGCGGGGAGCCCTTTGGAGATGAGGGTGAGCTTGATTCCTAGTTTGAAAGCCACGGGTCCGCTGGACACCCTACCTTGCCCCCCTTTGGCTCAGCCTGATATTGACCTCCTTAGTCCTTGATGCCATGAATTTTCTCCTGCTGTCTTCTGGCCCCAACCCCTCCTACCTGTGAGTTCCCATCCCATCCCCTCGCGCTCTGTTCCCATCCTAGACCCTGTCCCTCCCGCAACTGCTCACTCTGACTGCCTCTCCCTCTGGCCCCATAGTCTCCCACCCTGTAGGTCCCCAGTGCAGCCCTGCACCCTTTTTTTCCACCCACTTCATTCCCGCCCCTAGGTTTTCATGAGCGCGAGGGCCGCCCGTACTGCCGCCGGGACTTCCTGCAGCTGTTCGCCCCACGCTGCCAGGGCTGCCAAGGCCCCATTCTGGATAACTACATCTCGGCGCTCAGTGCACTCTGGCACCCAGACTGTTTCGTCTGCAGGGTGCGCTCTGTGGGGGCGGGACCTGGGGGATGAGTCAATTGCGGGGGTGGAACTAGGAACCCAAGGTGGGCGGATTATCCCAGGCAGAGTGCTCCTGACAGCAAGGCTTGGCAGCTGGGTGGGACTGCGGGAGTCACAGGAGAAAGGTTATTTAGCTCATAAAGTGGGTCAGGGCGGAGGATGGTTGGCCGCTGACCCATCCTGTCACGGTGGCCCTTCCCCAGGAATGCTTCGCGCCCTTCTCAGCAGGCAGCTTTTTCGAGCACGAGGGCCGCCCGCTGTGCGAGAACCATTTCCATGAGAGGCGTGGTTCGCTGTGTGCCACTTGTGGCCTTCCGGTGACCGGCCGCTGTGTCTCTGCCCTGGGCCGTCGCTTCCACCCGGACCACTTCACCTGCACCTTCTGCCTGCGTGCGCTCACCAAGGGCTCCTTCCAAGAGCGAGCTGGCAAGCCCTACTGCCAACCCTGCTTCCTCAAGCTCTTCGGCTGACTGCCTGCGAGGGCTCGCCCCTCCTTCCCCCGGGGACCACGGTCCCAGAGACCCCGCCCTGACCCAAGAGATCTCACTCTCCAGACTCTAAGGCCTTGCTCTTTGAGCTTGGGTTGAGCCTGGGGCTCTCCTCAGCCCCGCCCTGTGAGGCACCTCCCGCTGGAGAGACTTGCCGCTGAGGTTCCTTATTCCAAATTCTCAGTGGGCAAGTTGCGAAAAGGCTCGGCCAATCCCAAGGCCACATGCCCCCAGAGTGGGTTGTACACTGATGAGCAACGTGTGCGAGTCCTTCACTTTATTCCCACCCTTGAGGTACCCCCCTGACTGCAGGAGGGCGCTTGCAGTTCCAGTTGAAGAGGCCAGGATGTTCCCTTCCCCGCTCCTTCACAGCTCTGTGCACTTTTTTCTACCTGCATAAACACATAGTCCGTTTCACATTGGTGCTGTGTCTCTTCACTGGAGAACATTGTTGTGACACCCATACTTTGTGCAGTTCTTTTCTATAGCAGGTCCTAGGCCACCACCCTGTGACTGGAGCGGGACCTCCAGCCTCAGCTTTACAGGCTGTCCTTCACATATCATATGAATATGAACCTGACACTGGAAAAGGCTGAAACCATAACAGGATTGTATAGATTATGGCAGAGCCAAGTCAGGAGCTCAAGTTGGGATGCGTAGAACCTTACTGCTCCCACACCTCTTTCTTCTTTTGCAGTCTATATTCTTGAAATAAGCATTTAATCTGTCCCCTTCCCAGTTCCCCCCATCCCTGCTATCTTGTCTGGTTTCCAGAATTCTTTTCCCTGGGGCTCCTTCCAGAGGTGCCAATGTATGTCCATCCTTTGGGTCTGGGCACTGAGGCACAGCTTTCCTCTTACTAGTATTGACTCATAATTATCTCCCCTAGGCAGAGGGTGACACTTGGTGTGGTCAGGGAAGTGACTGAGGGAAGCACAGGGAGCTGAAGTAGCCAGAAAGAGGCTTCTAACTCAGACTGATAGTCAATTAAGGCTTCCTGGAGGAGGTGACACCTGAGCTAAACCACAGCAGAGAAGGGTAGGGCCAGGGATTTTTAGGTGTGGAGTTCAGGCTCCATCTGAATTCCCAAACCCCAGGGGCTATTCTGAGCCCCAGAATCTTCACTTTGGACCCTGCAGTTATCCTAGGGAGGGGGCATGTGTAGACAAGAGACAGGTGAGGTATTATCTGCCCTTGTCTCAGGCAGACCCCCAGATCCTTTCCTCTGAAGCTCTTCTCCTTGGGTCTTCTCAGGCCTCCTGCTTTGCCCCTTCTACATAGTCTCCCTTGGCAATGCTGTCCATCCCCTGGCTTGTAAACACTGCCCTGTCTTGAGGATATCCAAACTGTCCATCTCCAGTCTTGATTTATTCATTCACCAAGTGTTTATTGAACACTTACTGTGCCCGGCTCCATACCAGCTGCTGGGAAGACCCTACGGAACCAAACAGACAGGCTCCTTGCTTTCAGGGAGCTGAAGTTTAGTAGGAGATACAGACGGGAAACAAGTACACAAGTGATAGGTGTGATGAACTAATAGGTCTTCTCTGACAGCCTAGATAGAGTTGGCTCGTCTCCCTTGTTTCTACCCACAGCACCTCCTTATTTCTTAGCATTTATCATTGCGAATACATGTTTATTTGTTGCTTGTTTATGTCTGTTTCTGAAACTGGAATACAAGCTCCTGAGAGCTTATTTGCTAGATAAACATGTTGTCAGATGACACTGTCTCTCTAGTGTTTAGAATGGTATCCGGCATATGGTAAGTGCTCGATAAATGTTTGTTAACGAAGGAAGGAACTAGGAAGGGAAGATGGGAAAATAAGAAAAAAAAATAGAGAACTAAGTTAGAGAAGGTGGGGAAGGGGTTACTTTAACCAGATATCAGGGAAGGCCTCTGTGAAAATGTAATGTCTAAACTGAGATTTGAAGATTGAGAAAGAACCAACCAGGCAAAGAGGCTGAGGAGAGCATTCCAGGCAGAGGAAACAGTAAGTACAAGACCAAGAGGTGGGAAGAGCTTGGCATACTAGAAGAAAGGAAAGGCCAGTGTGGTTGCACTAGAGTGAGCAAGGGGAGGGTAGCAGGAGATGAAGTTAACAAGGACATAGGTGCCACATCACGAAGGGCTTTGCAGACCACAGTGAGGGCATATAGATTTTATTTTAAGTGTCTATAACTCTAATTGTCCTCTGATACTGATTCCTGGATTTCTCTTAGGCACTTTAAATTCATCACTCCCTGAAGCACACATTGTGGGTGCCCTGCGCGTATTTGCTCAGCTCACATGGGAAGTCATAGGTAGACAGTGCCCGGATACCCAGTCTCCCCAGATGCTTCCTGAGTGTTCTGGGGGAAGGGGTGTGCTCCTGTACCCAGCAGGTCCGAAGTGAATGGGAGTTTCTGTAACCTTTAACCAGTTAGAGACAGGAATTGGTAAACACACATCCCAGTTTTCTGGTCCCTTGGGGGTCATTTGTCAGGTGTGTTCTCCACAGAGTCTCAGAAGGTCCCTATTGGGATTGGGTCCCAATTATTTACAGTGGTAACCTATCAGTCAATACACCCTTTATTGGCTGTTTTCCTTTTTTTGTCTCACTTCCCCACTTCTCATGACCCTTTCTGGGATCATCTCCCCAGTAAAGTCCTTGCACTCGATTCCCATGTTAGGGTCTGCTTTTGAAGGAACTCAAACTAAGGCACTCTTTAGACATAACTCATTATATTCCCCTAAATTATTCTCTCTTCCCCATCTTGGGCTCGAACAATAATCTGACATTCAAGTCTGGTCAATTCTAGAAGAAAGGCAGAGGTAGGGCTATTTATCGATCCCCTCCCTTCTTGTATCCAGCCCTGCGCTGAACAATGGGACTCTTGGATGAATCAGATCATTTTCTGCTCTTGGGAGTTTCTAGCCTGTTGGGGAGGCAGACCTGGTCCCAGACAAGGATCTTACAATGTGCTCAGAACTATATCAGAAAAGTCAGAGAAATCTTTCTTGAAGAGGTGACATCAGCTGAGTAAGACTTGGCCATGTGGGAGGCAGAGAGACACTCTAAGAAGGCAAAATTTTATGCAACAGTTTGGGCGTGTGAAAATATAGGGGTTTGGCAAGGCAAGGGAGTGCAAAGGAAATGGAAGGAAACTCTATATTTGGTATGGAGAAGCAAGGAAAAGGGTGGGCAGAAGCTGAGGCATGGCAGGCCTTGAACATCAGGCTGAGGAGCTTCTACTTCCTCCTGAGTGTGATAGCAAGCTATGGAAGGGAGTAACAATGTCAGATTTGGGTTTGAAAATGACCCCTCTGGATTAGTCAGAACTAGGGGGCTAGCCCAGCCAGGCTCCCTAGGTTGAGGCTGAAGGATAGGCATTTTTAGGGGGTGAAAGAAGTGATTTTTGAGCCTGCGGCACTGGGGAAAGGATAGGGACTAAAGTGCAGGAAGGAGTGCTCCTGAACTTGAAAGGGTCCACCTCCCCATGGTCAGCTTTGGGCCTTGATGTTACCTGATTCAGCTAAACAAAGCCAGGGAGGGGGGATGAGGCCTGGGGGATTTGTCAGCTCACTGCCCCTGAGGTAATCATTAATCCCTCTCCTGGGAGAATCCAGGGATTGTACTTTGAGGGGCAGATCCTGGACAGAATGGAGGAACACACAGAGGCAGGCTTGGCACCAGGGTTGGGGGATCGGAGGGTCCTAATCGACAACCCTGCTGACATCCTGGTCATTGCTGCTTATTTCCTGCTGGTCATTGGTGTCGGCTTGTGGGTGAGAAAGTCAAGGGGCCGCTGCTGGGGGAAAAGGGAGACCCTAAGTGGCAATAGGGGCAGGATGCCTTGATCTTTGAGGGAGAAACCAGGGTCTGGGGGGCAAACAAGTCTTGATAGCCTCAGGAGACCTAGGCAACACTCTAATCTTTGTCTTCCCACCTTTGGATTGGGCTAGTATTTTCTCAGGGACAACATTCTAAATGATTTGGTTTCTGTTCCCCTATTTACATTGTGGCTGATAAGAAGCTCATAGGTCTGATCCAAGGCCCCCAGGAAAGCCAGGCCAAATCCAGCTGCAATCAGACTTGGGTGGTTGGACACAGGTTAGGGCCTGGGTCCCTCTGGGTGCCTGGGAAAGAGGTTGTGGGGGTGGGGTGAGAACTATCAGGGGAGCTGAATGCTGGTTAATCTTAAGCCTGAAACAAGGCTGAGGAATGTGTTCAGGAGGCTAATGAGGTTCGAAGACATGCCCTGAACCCAGGCCTTCCGCAACTCCTGTCCCCCAGTCCATGTGCAGAACCAACAGAGGCACTGTGGGTGGCTACTTCCTGGCTGGACGAAGCATGGTGTGGTGGCCGGTGAGAAAATCTGGGCGGTAGAATGGGAGGGGGTCTGGAAAAGCAATCTGGCTCACCCACACTTCTGGCCATCCAGGTCGGGGCCTCTCTCTTTGCCAGCAATATCGGCAGCGGTCACTTTGTGGGCCTGGCAGGGACTGGTGCTGCAAGCGGCTTAGCTGTGGCTGGATTTGAGTGGAATGTGAGGCCCCCTTTTTGTCAATAATCCCCATCCCCAGTGGGAACCCCTGGAAGGGTCACACCTGGGGAGGGTCTAGACAGATGGGATGTGAAACTGGATGTGGGACTTTCCAGTTGGGGGCAGGCGGGGCTGGGCTTCAAGTTAAGGTTGCATGTCCACAATGGAGGCAGGGGGATGTAGGGGTTGACCACTTTTAGGGCAGGAGTAGGTCTTGCTCCTAACTTGCTCTGTGAGCTTGGACCAGCCACTGCCCTTCTGTGGCCTTGATTTACTACTATCTAAAGTGAAGGTGACCAGCCTCAAAGACAGTAAAGTACTTGTTCTCCGATTCTGTGGCCTGTGAGGATCTCAGCCAAATTAAAATTCCTTGCAGAAGTGGAAGAGAGGACAAAGCTCTGGGACTGAGGCTTGCCTTGGAGGGCTGGGGAGATCAGAGTATTGAACTCAGGGCTCCCCGAAGGAGGAGGCCTCTGAACTGAGCCTTGAGGGCTTTGGTGGGTGGAGAGGAGAGAGGAAGCAGCCCTTTCTGCCTGAGGGGTCTGTGCTTGGATTCATGTGCTTGGGGTGGGGAGCTGCAGTGGGGTAGAAACCATTTGGGGAGGGAGTGGCCAGGGGCCATGTCCTGGGAGGGCAAGGAAGGCTCTAGTTTAGGGCCCAAGAAGGTGTCGGGAACCTGTCCCTTAATGCCGAAGTCCCAGAGACATTGTCTGCATTTGTGTCCCCTAAGCCCCAGATGTGACCTTGCCTTTAGGGTAGCATGTTCATGAAGAGAAGGTCTCTCATACCCTTTCGGGGGAGGATGAGCTTATGGCAGGATCACAGACAGGGAGTCAGTCACCCTAGGCTTTCACACTGTGCCTGCAGGCGCTGTTTGTGGTGCTTCTACTTGGCTGGCTCTTTGCTCCCGTGTACCTGACAGCAGGCGTGATTACCATGCCGCAGTACCTGCGCAAGCGCTTCGGTGGCCATCGCATCCGTCTCTACCTGTCCGTGCTCTCGCTTTTTCTGTACATCTTCACCAAGATTTCGGTGAGCACGTGCAGTGGGTGCGACAAGACCCTGGAACGGCGGCGGTATCACGGAGTGGAGGTCTCTAGAAAGCCTTGGAAGGGGGACCAAATAGAGGTAGATGTAAGATCATGATGGAGGCAGGGCATGGAAGGCATCAGTTTCTGGGGCTGCAGCCATAGTGGATGGAACCTGAGCAGGCCAGCCATCGAAAATGAGGGAACCATTCAGGCGTGGCCACACAGTGGTCTGGGCAGGTGAACTTGGGTCCTTGCTCTGGCCCCTGAGTCCTGACCTGCGTGATTGCTCCTTTCCCCAAGGTGGACATGTTCTCCGGAGCCGTATTCATTCAACAGGCTCTAGGATGGAACATTTATGCCTCCGTCATTGCACTCCTGGGCATCACTATGATCTACACTGTGACAGGTGGCTGTGGCAAGGGCTTAGGGAAGGGATCGGGCTCGGGAGGTGTGCTAGGAACGTTATTTAGCCATACTCTGCTCGCCAAGTCTTTCCTCCTGCTACTCGAGTGCATGGGTCCAGAGCACGGGCCATCTTTTTGAAATTTGTTCTCTAGGAGGGTCCCCTTTTTCACATTAGAACAAAGACACCGTCTGTATTAGGAGCAGCCTGTCTGGGCTGTCCCCACTGACCCAAGCCTGTTGCAGGAGGGCTGGCGGCGCTGATGTACACGGATACTGTGCAGACCTTCGTCATTCTCGGGGGGCCTTCATCCTCATGGGTTACGGTATGCCCATTGGGGGAGGGATGCGGAGGTCACAGGGCTATCACTCTGGGAACTGGGACATCGAGTGTCTCAGGCGTGTGGGTTGTAGGGAGGGTCCTGGCATGAGCATCAGGTCCCCTGACGGCCCTGCCCACACAGGCTTCCACGAGGTGGGCGGGTATTCAGGGCTTTTCGACAAATACTTGGGGGCAATGACGTCGCTGACGGTGTCCGAGGATCCGGCCGTGGGCAATATCTCCAGCTCCTGCTATCGACCCCGGCCCGATTCCTACCATCTGCTCCGCAATCCTGTGACGGGGGACCTGCCGTGGCCCGCGTTGCTCCTGGGGCTAACCATCGTCTCAGGCTGGTACTGGTGCAGCGACCAGGTGCGTGGTCAAGGCTTGGGTGGGAAGAGGCTGGGGCGGAACCAAAACCGCTGTGGCCGGGGCTGAGGTGGACGGAGCCTGAAACCACTTGCTGGAGCTGGTCAAAGGCGTGGTCTGAGGGAGCGGGCACTGAATCAGGGTGGAGCTAAATCCGAGGGAGCCGGATCCAACCGGCTGGGGCTGTGTGGGGAACCGAATCGCTGCAACGCAGAGCCAGGAAGGTCCTGAATTAGAACAGCCAGTTGAGGCAAGGCCTGATAGGGCGGGGTATCCGGGACCGGACGCTGATAAACATCCCTCGTCACAGGTCATCGTACAGCGCTGCCTGGCGGGGAAGAGCCTGACCCACATCAAGGCGGGCTGCATCCTGTGCGGCTATTTGAAGCTGATGCCCATGTTCCTCATGGTCATGCCAGGCATGATCAGCCGCATTCTTTACCCGGGTAACGTCTGCACCCCTGCCCCGACTAAGAGTCCAGACCCTTTCTTGTGTAGGGATCCACAGGCCTCCCTCCCATTTTCGTTACTGTCCTGATTTGGGAATTGGGTCACCCAGCCTCACCTCCCACCGAGGATTCCATCTCGCTTCTATTAGAATTCCCAATACCCACTTCAGGGATCTGAGTTCCCCAAGTAATGTCCTAGCTTTATCGTACCCTCTTTCTGCAGATGAGGTGGCGTGCGTGGTACCCGAGGTGTGTAAGCGTGTGTGTGGCACTGAGGTGGGCTGCTCCAACATCGCCTACCCGCGGCTCGTCGTGAAGCTCATGCCCAATGGTGAGGGAGGGCAGGTTGCCCCCTGCCTGCATATGTGCGCATGCAGTAGAGACTGCTGCCAGGGGTAACCACCCATGGCCAAGCCCGCATCATCCTGGGACATCCTGGTGGTCCAGGACTCACAGCTACCATTGGCCCACAGGTCTGCGTGGGCTCATGCTGGCAGTCATGCTGGCTGCGCTCATGTCCTCCCTGGCCTCAATCTTTAACAGCAGCAGCACACTTTTCACCATGGACATCTATACACGCCTGCGACCCCGTGCAGGCGACCGTGAGCTGCTGCTAGTAGGACGGTGTGGCCTGGGTTTCCCCTCATCTACTGCCCTGTGAATCACCCAAGGGTGGGGGGCAGGGAGCACTTGTAGGGTTAGAGGAAAATGGGGGTCCTGGGTGAAATCTTTGCACACTACAGGCTCTGGGTGGTGTTCATTGTGGCTGTGTCGGTGGCCTGGCTACCTGTTGTGCAGGCAGCACAAGGTGGGCAGCTCTTTGACTACATCCAGGCAGTATCCAGCTACCTGGCGCCGCCTGTGTCCGCAGTCTTTGTGCTGGCGCTGTTTGTGCCCCGTGTCAATGAGAAGGTGAGTATGAGTGTAGTTGTGAGCCCAGTGCAGGGTTCAGGCATCTAGAGAAGACTGACGTCCTCTATCTCTGCAGGGTGCCTTCTGGGGACTGATTGGGGGCCTGCTGATGGGTCTGGCGCGCCTCATTCCTGAGTTCTCCTTTGGCTCTGGCAGCTGTGTTAGACCCTCTGCGTGTCCGGCACTCCTCTGTGGTGTGCATTACCTCTACTTTGCCATTATACTCTTTGTCTGCTCTGGCCTCCTCACCCTTGTTGTCTCACTGTGCACAGCACCCATTCCACGCAAGCATGTAAGTGCCAGCCTCTGGATGGGCACCCAAACATGAACTAGGTGGGCCAGTGTAGCCCTTTCCAACCCGTTTGCTGGTCCATTTCTTGGAACACCCAGTGGAGAGGACTTGGTTTTCTCTGTGGAGGGCTCGTCAAGTCAGGCTGGGAGCCCAGTTTCAAGTTGCATTTGCAAAGCAAGCAGTGCTTTAGTTAACATTTATTTGAGGTGGTTTGGGGGAGGTAGCTTGGAGAAGACTGGAGGGGAAGTGATTAAAATCCCCAAAATCCTTGGCGTGGCCTTTGGGACTCAAGACACAGGATCTGATTGGTGGCTGAGAAGGACAGAGTACTATCTTGAAAGCCCACAAAGGGATTTCGTCTTGTGTTGATGCAGGGTAGGTACCCCAGTGCAGGGCTAACCGGGGGCAGGATAAAGGATGGGCAAGATTCCACAGGTGGAGAATGGGGTAAAAGGCAACAAAAGGAAAATAATGTGAGCAAATAACCACAGGAAGGAACATGGTGTTAGGAGGATTCTAAGACTAGAGTTTAAAATACTACAGTTTTGAGTGCAGACAGGAGACTTGGGTTGATGAAGCAGGACCAAGAGCTTTGAACACCCAGCTGAGGAGCTTGGGTTTACCCTGAGGGCAAAGGGCAGCCATGGAAGATCAGGTTTGAGTTAAGCCTGAGCTAGGTGTACAGGCTGGACAGAAGGAGGCTAGGATGTGTCAGGATGGACAAGAAACCTCAGGGTCTAGGGTGAGGGAACATAACTCCAATTTTGTCCCTGCTCCCACTCTTCTCCAGCTCCACCGCCTGGTTTTCAGTCTCCGGCACAGCAAGGAAGAGAGGGAAGACCTGGATGCTGATGAACTGGAAGGTCTAACCTCACCCCCTATACAGAATGGGCACCCCGAACATGCAGTGGAGATGGAGGGTATGGTGCTGCACCAGGAGGTTGGGGCTAGGAGCTGGGGGAGCCAAGTTCCCTCAAACTAACCGTAGGGCCTCAATTTTTCCAGAGCCCCAGTCCTCAGCACCAGGCCTGTTCTGCCAGTGCCTGCTCTGGTTCTGTGGAATGAGTAGAGGTAGGGCAGGTAGTTCCCCACCCCCTACCCAGGAAGAGGTTGCTGCAACGGCGAGGCGGCTGGAGGACATCAGTGAAGACCCAATCTGGGCCCGTGTGGTCAACCTCAATGCCTTGCTCATGATGGCTGTGGCCACATTCCTCTGGGGCTTTTATGCCTGAGGCCAACTGTGTTAGACAACAGGAGCCACAGCCAGGGCAGGGCTCAGCCTCACAATGACTGGGGGTGGGGAACCTGCAGTGGTGAGAAGGAAGTGGGGCAGGAGGGGAAGAAGGAAGGCCCTGTTTTTTTTCTCTACCTTGTCTTTGCCTAGTCCACCTGACTGGCAGTTACTTCTTGTGAGGCCTTGGTCAACCTGCCACAGAAGTTCTCCTGAGCAAAAATAAAGCTGCCTTTTCCCCACTTCCTGCTGTAGCCAAAGTAGTTTTGCTTCAGGCTTCTGTCCTGAGACCTGCGCGTCAGTCTGGGCTGCTCACAAGACCTTCTTTTCTGGAGACAGGAACCATGTGGCCCTCCATTCATCCACCTCTAGCTGGTGCTTCTCAGTCTTCCAGCCCACATCCTGCAGTCCTGGGGAGAGGTCATGGGGTACTGGTACTACTGAGACTGCTGGGGAGGAGAGTCTGGGCTGACTCTGGGTGAGGGGTAAGGAGCGGCACAGGCTGGGTGCAGGCTTTGTGTCCTGCTCAGACTCCCCTTGCCTCTGCTGGGTGATCCCTGGCATATAATGAGGCTAAAACCTCATCTAGTTATAGCAAAAATTCAGAGCCCGCACATGGAAAAGAACTGGAATGGAGTAGGTGCTAAATAGATTAGTTATTTGTGAGCCTCCCCTCATTCCCAGTTCTTCAATGCCAACTGGGATTATAGACTGTCAACACTGTTACAGTCTCAGGGACCATCCTAACCTCTCTATCTTACAGACAAGGAAACTGAGGCCCAGACTTAAGCTCAAAGAGAACCCAAATCTGCCACCTCCCAGGTAGAGGGATGGGAGAGAGGTAGGCAGGGACCCTGGGGAGAAGGCATCAGAGGCCAAGAGGTCTGAAGGATATTACCTTTTAAGAACTTTGGGAATAGCTTGTCCAACACTTGGTGTGTCTCCTTGACAATGACCCAGCTCTCTTTCTCAGGACCTAGAGTGGGGTGCAGAACCAGGAGCTGTTGGGTTCCCAAGCCAGAGTCCATCCTCTCTCCACCCCACTGAGTCATCAGCAGTCTAGATTATGAGGCTCTTACCTGCCCGTACTCGGTTCCTCAGTTTCTCCAGTTCTGCTGGGAGGGGCCCATTTTCCTGTAGGGCGCCAAGTACCAGCCCATGTGTGGCAGCTCTTAGGATGGTCTCAGTGCCTGCCATCTGGCTCAAAACAACCTGTACCTGGTCTGGAGACACAAGCACAGACTGGTAATAGGGAGGGCCACCTCCCCAAATACTTTCAACCCTATCACCCTGCTTCATCCCTGTCTAGCTACCCCCAGGGCCCTTGGCCTGGCATGAAGGCCATCTGTCAACCCTTTCCTTTCCAACTTTATCTCCTGTTGGTCCCCAATGCTCTGGCCAAATGGAAATGCCCAATTTCCAAATACAAATTCACAGCAGCACACTAAGGTGGGTTTATTTTGTATGTCTTTAATGGCTAGTAAGAATAAGCACCTTTTAACACACTATCAGTAGACCAATAAACTCTTGTATTTTTTTCCTCAAGAGATGACTCCAGATGGAAAAGTGGTTCCCTTGAGATAACCAAAGGTCATTATCTTATTTAAGTGTGTTGCAATGTACAAAGTGCTTTTACATAATGACCTTATTTGATCCTCAGAAAGCACTGCAGATAATAAGGCAGGTATTATTAGTTTCATTTTACAAAGGGGTAAGGTGAATTTTATTGGGGAATGCAGCTATAATTTGAACACAGGAAGTTTTAGTCTTGAGCTCCCTTTAGGACACCAGGCAGACTCCACACAGTCCACGGTCTGTCCAGGGCTTGTGGTCCTGGAACCAGAGGAATAAGAGGCTGACCCCAGGAGGGTGAGTCCAAGGCTGGGAGAACATGGCACACTTACTTCGTGACTGGTCCCAATGAAGAAGGTAAGGTTCTTGGTGTCCCTCAATCAGTTGCTGCAGCTCAAAGACACTGAAGGGAAGAAGAGTGGAATGGGGGAGAGCAAAGGCAGGAGTAACCACCGCATCTAGTCAACTGAACAGGCATCTGTTAATCCTAACTGTCCATCCTTCGTCTGTCATTTATCTACTTCCTATCTATCCCTAAGCCATTACCCACATACCCCACAGGCGTCCTTACTTTCTTCTAGCATCTAGTGATCCATTTGCCCCATTCACCCATTCTTCCTTCATCAAACAAGTATTTCCTTTTTATCTACTCTGTTAAACACCCTGCTGTCCTCAAGCACTCGTGCTAACCTTCTGTTTAGTGGAAATAACCTAGAGAGATGTGGCCTGGTCAAGGGAAGACAGTGTATAATTGGAATAAGGCACATGTGGGGAGTAGGGGGTATTAGTGATAAGTGGGAGACACTGGGTTACCTACCTGGATATCAAGCGATGTAGGGGGACTCCCAGGAATAGAGATAGAGATGGCCAGAAACCTGTGGGAAGTTGGGAGTCAGGAATCCCAGGTGGGGGGACAGACTGGGTGATATAGGACTTGAGACCAAGGGGTTAGGTCACCTGTCCACAGTGGTTCCACCTTATTGGCTGAAGTGGGGTCAAGTACCTCTCCCCTCTGAAGAAAGTGCTTCAGAACCAACCAGAGCCGGCCTTCGTTCAAAGTCTCTATGACAAGGGCTCGGACTGCCCGGTAGTTTGCATAGATGTGGAGGGCAGTGAGGAGGAAGAAACAACCAAGGCTGAAACTGGAGTGAGAGAGTGAGTGGTCAACAAGGGCAGAGGCCCACCTGGGCACCTCAGCCCCATGCTTGCTCTCAGCTTACCTAGGGCACTCTGACACCAGGGGAAGCATCAAGAGGCTTACGAGGAGGCCTGCCAGGTTTACCAGTGTCTCCTGGAAAATGGCAAAGGGTTGAGAGTTGAAGGACTCCTCTCCAGGCCAGACTAAATATCCTTGAGTGCCTTTCATAACATTCCCTCCCTGCCCCAGAACTTCCTAGGGTTCCCTATACTGACAAGGGTGCCTAATAAATTTTTAAAATTTTTAGTGAGTGAGCTGTCATTTAAAAGATACCAGCTGCTTCTCAGCCCAGGTAGATAAAATGCCCTTGAAGTATGTCTTGTTTACTTCCAAGTCACCTGAATAGTCCTATGCTCAGGCAAGTAAATGTCCACAGAGTGGGGAAGTATTTTTATTTGGTGGTTTAAAAAGGTTCATCTCCCCCTAGCCTGATGGTATGCAGTAAATGGCAGACATTTTTGCAAAGAGGTCAAGGAATGGTCTAGGAAGAAAGGTACAATATCAAAACCTCTTCCCTTGAGAATCAGTGTTATTAGATGCCTCTATTGGCCTGAGATGGCCTGACTGAGCTCACCCTAGGGGAAAGGACCTTAGTCTGCCTGCCCCCAACTCATCCTGAGGGAGGAGGAGGAGTCTGGATTGGTGCCCCGGACTCCTGGGGTCCCCAGGAGAGTTGGTCCTGGCACAGAAGGTGGGCTGTGGAAAAAAAGGCTGTGGGAATGACAGTAAACAGGGATCAAAAGCCTTAGGAGCTCAGGAGCAGAGGGACCGCCTCTCCTCTAGGTAGGAACAATCATTTCCAGCAGCCACATTAAGTGGTAACAAAGCAACATCAGCAGAAAGCAGGGGTCTGCTGTAGGACTAAACATATATCCCAGGTTGCCCCTATGATGTGTTACTGCCTCTGTGGAGGAAGCCTGGAGGTAGGGAAGGCTGAGGGGTTAGAAAGAGAGTAGGTGAGAGAGCAGGCATGAAGCTGAGACCCTGGAGAGCAAGGCCTGGGTTGTACTTACTTCTCCTTCTCTAACAACCTACAGGAGAGATAATGGGGAAGAACTAGTCCAACTAGCTCCTGAGAGAAGGGATGTGTCCAAGGGGACCCAGGGAAACTGAACCACTCTATGCCTTATTTCCTCATGTGTAGGATGGCAACAATGACTACCTCTTGTACAAGACCACTATAGGATTTAATGAGTTCATACAAACAAAATACTTGGCATATGGTTAATACTTCATAACAACCTATGTTAATATTATTAAAAGTAGTCTTAATTTTTTTTTTTTAGAAAAAATGAAGTTCTATTTAGCAACCTAGCAAAACAATATAAAGACAAAAAATAGGACTGGACAGAAGAGAGGTCTCTAAATTGCTTTGGTGTCAATTATGTCACACTTATGACCTCACTTTCTCCATCTGTAAGACAGGGATAATAATATCTACATCATAAGGTTGGTGTGTGAGTTAAACGATGCAGTGCACATAGCACTGAACATGGGGGTTAGGAGGGATCCAGTACCTATAGTGTTCAGCCTGTAGGGGTGGTGAGACGCCCATATTCCAGGGTCCCTTGGTCAAGTGAGGGGCTGGGCCAGAAGGGCCTGCTAAAACTGCCAAGTGGCTGGAAGCCTCTAGCCAGTGACACCTGCCACCTCACATGCTGAACACTTTTTGACTTGCACGTGGGGCCCCATGTGATCAGAATATCTCCCTCCCAGGGTGGGGCTAGTGCCTAGAGGAGGTGAGGGCCAGGGCAAGGGCTCATTCTCTGCCACATGGGCATTGTGCAGAGGCTGAGATGAACAGCTTGGACTTGCTGCCACCAGAGTCTGTACCCTCACACCTGACTACCTATCCTGAAAGTCAGAGCAGGGAGCACCTACATTTCTTTCTGTGTTTCCCACCCCTACCCTCAGGAGCACTCAGGTGATTCTTTCCACACTCCCGAATAGCTTGATGCCCTCTCATCTTCCCTCACACCATGCCTCCAATTCCAGCTGCTCACCTGGCTGCTATCCTTGGCTGACACATCAGCCATGTTGTTTCTCCGGGCCTGGTGCATGGTCAGTGCAGCCCGGGTGGCCCCGCCAGCTACGCTCACAATGCACTGGGTGGGGAAAGGGAAGAGTGAAGGTCAGACTGGCCATTAGGTATGGCAACACAGGCACTTCTGTGGGTGAGACAAGTAAATGGATCAAACCAGCCTAAGGATCAGACCTCAGATGATCCTATAGCAAAATCCTGAGTGCTGTCCTTGATATCTTGTCCTCACCCTGCACTTTCACTAGGCTTACCCACCTTGTCTTGTTCCAGGAGAAAACTAAAGTTCTGCCTGCCATACCACTCTATGGACCCACCCCAAGGAAACTCAATTTCTTTCTCCAACGTGGAGGTCCAAAGATCATTCTGGGCCTAGAACTTACTCACTCTCCAACTTCTACTTTGGCTGTACCCCTCCCCCTTCCTGAGCAACTAGGCTCAGTCGAGTTTCCAATTTTATGCTTACATTCTGCCTGTAAGTAACTCCACTCTCTTCCTGCCCCAGTGGAGGCCTATCCAAATCTTCTAGGCCAGGTAAAAACCTACACTGGAGGCCATGACTTCCCAGGGCACTTGGATCTCTCCCTCTGAGATCTAGGATAATAAAGCTAATTGATGAGGGACAATGATCATCTTCAATCATCTCATATTTCTCAAATCTCTTTTAGATGTCAGGCACAGATTTAGGTGCTATGTATATAATTCAGGCACCTCTGCTCCAGTGAAGTTTATAAGTCAATAATGATAAACAAATAAAGTTATTAGGTAGGTAGAAGAAACAGTTTGCTCAAAGAGGAATGTGGTACAAAACGAGCTGGAGTAACTAGTGGGGACTTGATCACGTAGAACCTTGCAAGCCTTGTTCAAGTCTGTGTCCTAAGAGCAGTGGGACAGGGAAGTGACCTGATTCAATTACTGTTCTTAAAAGGATTATTGGGCTGCCCTGAGAGGAACTGAAGAGAGATGAGAATGGAAATAGGGAGACTACCTAGGAAGCAACTGTGCTTTTTCAGCAATGAGGAACTACCAGGTGACATGGAGGTGGGAGGAGTGAATGGATTGGAGAGATTTAGAAGGCAAAATAACAGAGCTGAATGGAGATTTAGCTGAGGGTGACAGGTGAGGCAGGAGAAAGCATGGATGACAGCCAGGCTTCTGGTTGATGGACCTGGGGGACTGAGACTAGAACTCTAGAGAGGGTTGGGGTTGATGAGGGAAGGGATAGGAGGAAGCTCATTTTCTTGTCTTATTCCATTATGTGAAGAGACAGAGACCCCAAAGATGGAGTTTAGTGCAGAATTTGAGAAATGGCAGAGATCACAATCCTTGGTTCCCAGCTACGACAGTAGTTTTCTCTGAGGTTTCCTGCCCTGGAGACGGGAGGGATGATCAAGGCATTTACTGCCTGGGCCAGGGAAGCTAAATGTACTCTACCACAAAGAACTGTTTGCATATGAAACATCAGCAGTGCCCTATGGACAAACACTGCTCTAAAGTGATTTTAAGTAGCTAGATCTTACATGTCTGTGCCCGGTACTTAACGCTGTGGTAAAGACAAGCTAAACTCTTTACTGAACCTTGCTTGGCTTCAGTTTCCTCATGTGGATGAGGCCAACTTGAAAGACTGTGTGGGTGAGCAGACTGGCAGAGGTGAAGAGCTTGTGTTTACTCGACTTGTCCCTCTAGCCTCACCATCCGATCTGTGCTTTGTCTTGACACTGGGCTGTTCTGCCCAGAACACCTACCCTGCACCGTAATTCATTCTTCACAACCCAGCCCCAGAGCAGGACTTCCTACATCTCCCCACTAGGCCAGATTCCCTGCTGAACAATCTTGCCCCCTACACTTCTCATCTGGAATAACTGTAGCTAGAGTTCTATAAATATTTAATTTCACGTTGCTTTCGTTCAAAGGCACTCAACAAATATTTTAATGAAAGAATGAAAGGTAGCTAGGGAGCCGGGCCTAAGAAATTGGAGCACCCCCTCTATCTCTCCAGACACTGCCTGAGACTTTCTGAGGCACTAGAGGCTGTGTCTGGCAGGAGAAGGATCAGAAAGTAAGTTTGGGTCGAAGTAGAAACAGCTGAACTTTTTCAGTCTCCTAGAAGTGCCTTGAACACAGGCCCAGGTTGGGCTCACCTGTGGGCCCCAAGTGAGCCATATACAGCACCACTAAGGCAGGTAACTTGGGCATAGGGGTATCCTAGAGGTGGGTACCTTGGCCAGGTTGCTGATGCAGACGGTCACGGTGAAACAGATTGGATATATGGGAGCCATAATCTCAAGGAACATGGCTAAATCATTGAGGATGTCAGCAAAAAGCCTGGGGGTGGGAGGAAGGATCAGAGGTTAGAGAATAGAAGTGAGAGACCTTTATAATACCCTTCCCTCAGTCCCAGCTCACCTCCACTGCTTGGCATTACAGTCCAGTTTGCTCCTGTTGAGGAGAAGAGATTTGTTTGCAATTTGGATTTTAGGAGAAAACACAGTCTACTGGCAGTGTAGGCCATCCTTAGGCCATGGTAAGATACGAAGGGCTCAGAAAAACCTACACCCCAGCTGGACATCTGTCCCAACATCCTATCACAGCTGCCTTAAAAGCCACCATTATCCAGGAGGACTTGGTGGTCACATAGTGTTTCTCCCTCATTAACCCATGACACACAAACTGGGAAAAAATGGGAAAGAACCATCTTACAGTTGCTCCCCATCCTCTGACCCTCTGCTAAGAGAGGCAACCCCTGGGTTTTTCTGCCATCTCTATTCTTCTTCATCTTGCTTCGAGGCTACCCAGCAGGAAGTCCATATTATTTTGAATTGGTAAACACAACCTTTAGTGTAACCCCCTACATTTTGTAAATAATAGCCCAGAGAAAGAGCAAGGCTCTGACATCCAAGCCTAGGATATTTCTCTTACACAACACTGCAGATGGCTGTCTCTTCTGCTAGGCAGAGGGACTCCCTGATCTAGGCAGGCATAAACATCTGGGGACTACTTCTCCAAGATCCCAATGGCAGAAGACATTGCAACTCCCAGCACAGCTTAGAATTTGCAGCATTAGCCATAACCTTTAATTTAAAATCTCCAAGAGGAAAAGGGAGCATTCTTGTGTGGGATATGGAACACATATGGGGAACTCCTGAGGAAATATATGGTAAAGGCAGGATTGGAACACATGGCCTGGTCTAGGACTCTGCCCAATAAAGCTTTCTGATACCACAGAAAGAATACAGGTTTTAGATTCAAATCCCACCTTACTAGTTATAAGCTGTATAACATGGGTAACGTCCGTCTTTTAAGTTTGCTTCATAGCTGTACAAGACATGCATTCAATCCTACTCTACAAAGTTATGAGAATTAGAGATGGTAAAGACTTGTGAGATGCAGTTAAAACTGTTAATAGCAGCTGGTGTTTATTGAGCACTTATTATGTGCCACACAGAAACTATCTCACTGAACCTTGCAACCACAGTTAACAGCAGATACTAAATCACTCCTGAGGTTGCCCAACACTGACTCGAGGAGGAAGCAGGCAGCACCAGATCCGTAATCCCTTCTAGATAAATGGTGACATTGATACCATGTGGGATAGGGATCCTGATGACCTGGCTAAGCCCACTCCCTACTCAGTTCAGCAACGTCCAACTCTGTGTCTGAACCACCACAATAGCCTCTGAAATAAAGTCATTCCTTTGGGATAAGCACTGTCCAGTTCAGGCTTCTCTTTCAACAAGCAAACAGAAGAAACTCAAGAGCCTTGTAGCTTTCTGTGTTTTGCCATGATGGGCAGTAAGTGGCAAATCTTAAAGGCAGATCTGGTTATAGAAATGGCTCTGTGGCTTCACTGCTAAGTGTGGGCAAATCACCTGTCCTAGGTACTCTAACTAAAGATTCCTTAGCTCTAATGATATAATTACTACATCTCCCCTCCCATGGAAACTAGTAGGAGAGAGGTGGAGCTGAAAATATAGCCAGGGCTGAGAGAGACATGACCACTGTCTGGGGAGAGTGGCTAGAAGTCTCTGACCAGGAAGACAAACTCACCCCTTCCACCAGGCAAAGACAATGCGGCCCAGCATGCCAGCTGAATCTGGGGAGAGAGGCATCGGTAAGCAACCAGGAAGAGCCTTGGGGCCTGTGGGGCCTGACAGATCTTGGAAATGAAATGGCTGATTCACCTTGGGTCACTGAGCTTGGGAGCTCAGTCTGGTATAGTAAGTTAAAGACAGACATAGCTGTATGATGGGATCAGAAGTGACTAAACTTAGCAGTTTCTCAGTATGCACCCCTGCACACCAAGAGACTTGGACCATAAACAGTCTTTGCAGCATTGTTTATAACAGCAAAAAACTGGGAATAATGCAAATGCTCATCAACAGAATATACAAATTCTGGTACATTCGTGCAGTGGCACATTAGAGAGCTGTGAAATGCCATTGGACTACAACTATTCATGACAATGTAGATGAATACTAGTACCTTACACGAGAAAGTGATGAAGACTATATGTAGCACAATATACTTTTCATAAACCTCTAAAACTAAACAACATAGTATTTAGGTATCTATATCTATTGGTAAAACTACTAAAAAAAAAAAAAAAAGGCAGGAAATCCTGTGTGGAAAATTCAGAGGTTATAGTTGATACTTTGTCTCCTAGGTTGGGCAGTAGTTTCACAGGTGGGCATCAGAATACAAACAAATACGGACTGGAACTACAGGTTGGTGACAGAGAGCTGGGGATGTGGGCTAAGGGAGAGGCCTCCTCAGGCCAGGGAAAGCCAGAGAGCTCTGAAATTAGCTAGACCTTCGTTTGCATAACAAATGCATGCTGCCTACCTACTCTGTGCCAGGCACTACATGAGAGAGACATGGGAAATACCACAGTGACCTCAAAAGTCATAGTTCCATGCTTAAAAGCCAGTGTAAAAGCAAACAGCAATCAGTATGAAAAACACTGATTTAGACCAAGGATTAGTTAACTGTGGTCTGTGGGCTGCCACTGTTTTTGTAGTTTTATTAGAACACAGCTGTGCCCATTCAGTCTCAAAAAAAAAAAAAGAGTAACCTTAAAACAGGAAACAGAGCCCGGAGCCGCCATGTCAGAGGAACTGCCTTGCATGTCTTATGCCTCAAATCTTTGAGATGTTAAAACGGGGCAAAATAATCTTTAGATAGGGACCAAAGTAACCTTGTGTCCCAAAGAACTGTTTGCAAAGATAACAAGAAAGGAGATGTTATGACTACCTGATTGAAAATTAAAAACATTGTTTAGAATCAACATCACTACATTTTGTTATCTGCATTAATAGAAATGCTTTCCCTTTCTCATCCCATTGCATTTGTCTCCTAATTGAAACGTTGTGGCTTCTGCTTTAATCAATGCTTCCCAAATAGTTGCTCTTATTGATCTCAAAAAATACTTATCACCTCTTATTTTGAAAGGACTTTATTTTTAGGTTAGCAACAGACTGTGGATGTTTTTGTGACAATGGCAAGATCACGTTGCTGTGACTGAAATTATACAGCCTGCAAAGTGTAAAATATTTACTATCTGGTCCTTTATAGAAGGAGCTGATTTAGGCTGTACCTTATACTGACAGTAACACTCATAAAGTTCAGCAAGGGGATCACAAAGGACTGCTTTAGGACCAAACAACTGGGAAGGCCTCAGACAGTGGGCACTGGAAAGGACTGATACAGAGGACTCCCAACTTGTTTAAGGGCATGGGCCCTTAGGCGGCAGATGCAAGAAGGGAAGGAGGGCTGGAGCATCTCATATGACATATAAAGGTGGTGACATTAAGACTAGCCTTCCCCATTCTCCACTGGAAACAGATGTACTCATCTTTTGCCACAGCCTCCACCCTTAGGTATTGAGGCCTCCTAAGTAGACATCTTTTACCCAATCCTGGATTCAGGGAGATGGCTAAGCATTGTGGTGGACATCTAAAATATATATGCCTTTTAATCTTCACAATAATCCTGAGTTTGAGAGGGATCATTCTCTTTCACAGATGAAGGAGCAGAAGCTCAGAAAAGATAGGTGAACAAAAAAATGAGACATTTTACAGAAAATCTGGATTCCCAGCTTTTCTATAAGAACCTGAAGACATGGCAACACTGGGCCTGCCTTTCTTTACAATTGGCTGGAGCCGAGTGGTGGCTACCTCATTCAGAGGAGGCAAGTGTACATTTTCCATCCAGCCTGCTCTGCTTCTCCATTTCTATCTCCTGTATGTTCCTGCAAGTAATACCCACCAGGCTGGCTGTATAGGTCTTCTCCCTCTATCACTCACCTTACTCTCTTTCCTTCAAGTACATTTTACTCTACACAAAATTTTCACTGTTCCATTTGAGATTCTTGTATTATATCAACTTAGTGACTCTGAACATGGCAGGACTTTTACTGGTTGAGGGATAGCTCACTGGGCCAGACTTATTTTTCTCCCCTTTGACTGCACACTCATAACCACCTGGGTGTATGTCCTGCCTATGAGGGCTACTTAACAGAAAGATGCCTACTATATCTTTCACTAGAGGCAGATTGCAGAACCCTCATCAGAATCTGGATGCTGGCACTAGGATGCAACATACCCTCCATATTATCTAAAAGTCAACATTGTCCACTAGACTAGAAAACTTAATTTCCACTATTAGCTGAGCTGTAAGATCTGGAAATTTCTGAGTCCTAGTAAGGGATCAGCTGTGCACAAATTGCACTTAGTTCCACTCTAAAATCCTAACTGGCTACAACCATGCCACCCTGAGCACGCCCGATCTTGTCTGATCTCAGAAGCCACGCAGGGTCGGGCATGGTTAGAATTGGATGGGAGACCACCTAGGAAGACCAGGTGCTATAGGTGTTAAAAAATTAATAAAAATAAAATAAAATAAAAAAAATATCCTAACTGGCAAGAGAGTGTTAAGAGTGGGATATAGAAGTCAGTTGATCTGGGTCCAAATCCTGGTCCTATGTTATCTTAGACAAGTTAATAAACCTCTTTGTGCCTCAGCTTCCCCTCTGAAAAATGTATGAATAATGGCATTAACTTAATATGGATGATGCAGAGATTGTTACATGTTACACACAAGTGTGCAAAATGTCTAGCATATAGTAGGCTGTCAAAATATTAGCTGCTAATAGTATTACCATTGTTAGGTATGACAAATAACATCATATTCCATTAAGAGATCTGTAATTAAAATAACATCAAAAAATTCCAAGGGAATTTCTTATATAAAGCTCTGCATACGAATTTCTCATGTTTGATGGAAACAAGTTTATAAAATCCTTTCTAACAGGGCTACTTTTAGAATCAACAGGCTCTAAAGTAAATGGATTTTTAAATATTTTAAAGTGGTCTTTTTTTTTTAATAACCAGAAGACATATACACAAAGGTGCTTAGAAATGACATGAAAACATCAACTACTGACCCAGGCTCCTACTGCATTCCAGACACTTAGCCAACAGGAGAGAAATGGAAAAGATCCAAATTAAGCAGTTTGGTGGTATGAAAATGTACTCTGAACTACACCTCCTGGGTTCATATCTATGCCCTACAATTTACTGGCTGTGACCCTGGGCAAGTTACTTTTCTGTGCCTCAGTTTCCTCATCTTTAAAATGAAGAAAATGACAATATCTATCTCAGACCTATTGTGAAGACTGAGTCAGTACATCTAAAAACTGGCAATGTAGTATGCATTGTTTGTGCGAACTAGGACAAGCTGTCGATCATTAACACTTCTCCACTGACACGCTCTATCAGAGAAAGAGCTTTCTGGAGGCAACTCACATTTGGCCAGTTTGCTCAGATTTACTGGTATGGGTGTAAGCAAGAGTCTCCTGATTCTTCAAAAGATCCAAGGAGGCTCATCAGAGATGTGGCCAGGACAATGAAGAGCAGAACAAGCCTTACTTCAGGTCTAATTTAAATCCCTACTGGGAACAGTAGTGAAGTACAAAGGGCAGTGGAGAGAGCCAAAGTCCTCTTGACAGGGAGCACGGTTTCCCTTTTCTTCTCCATTTCACTCTCTAGGTGGCATGGTGCCATACTGTCTTTTTTGTTTGTTTGTTTGTTTTAGTTTTTCTAAAAATTGTATGTAGTCAACGGATGGTTACTATAGTTTTACTTACAGCATCATCCATCTCATATCCTGGATAATATAAAAGGCCTCTCATTCTTCCCAGAACCTACTCTCTCTTACTGAGGACCAACTACATTACTACATTTTTTTTTTCCTAGTATGAACCAATTTCCCACATCCCAGGCAGCTGGCAGATTTATTCAATAACAGCAGTTGGCATTTATGCAGTTCTTCATAAAGAGACTAGGGGTAAGGGGTTGGTTAACTTAGGGAAGCTGGGCTCCAGATGATCTAAAGACTGAACAGTATGTAGCAGAGGCAGGGTGGGTGCACAGGATGAGGGTATTCCAGCAGTGGGTGGCTAATTAATCACTGAATAATGCCAGTAAAAATCTTTAAAATTTACTCAGCTTTATTAGTCCCCCCCCCCCCATTAACAGGGTACTAGGCACTGGGGAGACCTGACTCCCAGATCTAATCAGGCATGGATCCATAAAAATACACATTGCAGCCCAGAGCTGGAGGCTAGAACACTGGGAAAGGGGTAAACGAGGAGTTGAGCTTCTTAGTCGCCAGAAAAAAAAGGCCAGAGAGATGGCAGGGCTGAGAGCAGCGACAGGTCAGGCTCCAGGGGCCCAGCTTACCTTTCACCAGCCAGGTGGCCGTGGCAGCTGAAACAGAGGCATTAGCGTTCCCCACCCCTATGCCCAGCAAGACTGCGTGGGTGGCCAGGGAGCCCGAGAGGCTGGAAGCAAAGGCCTGACGAAGAAAAAAAGTGAGGTGAGGAGTGGGCGCAGGAGCATGGAGGTCTAAGTTCTATTATCAGTCTTCTTGGGGTGTAACCTGGGGCTTGTCACAGCTCTGCTCTGGGCCTCAGTTCTCCAGTCTCTACGTGGTGAGGAAGAGGTGGCCCACTCTGTTTCCCTTAACCACCGCCCCCTCCCCGCCCCGGCTGTATGGCGCCCCGCTGACCTGCACGGAATCCCATAGTTGGTAGGGCAGATAGTCCGGACTGACGCTATCCGGAAAGCCTTGAGGCAGGAACACGGTCAGGAGACTAGAGAGAAACGGTGAGGCCGTCCCAGGAGCCCGACTACCTCTGCCATCTCGTCCTTCAGGTTTCACTTTAAAGACCCCAGAGAATCCCCACCAGCGCCACCCCCAGGCCTCCCACTGCAGGCTCCCGTCGGCAGCGGCATAGCAGCCCCGGTCCGCCCGGGAGCCGAACCGCTCGGAACACAGCTGAGCCTCAAGACTTGCGCGGTCAGCCATTCCGACTCACTTCTTTCAGTCCCACTTGACGAAAAAACGTGGCCAGATTACGTTTACAGATCGGCTACGGCGGCTGCAGAGGCGCAATCTTCCTTTGTGAAAGGGCAGCCGGCTCCTGCGTCTTCTTTTCTCTAGCCCAGGAATCGGACAATCCTTTTCTGACCTCCCGGCCCCGCCTCCGGCACTCCAGCGCTGGTCCTGCCCTTTGTGCTTTGCAACATTTTGCAAGGTACCTGGATTCTTTCCTCTTACGGGGAGAAGGAAAGAGGGAACCTTTTGTGTGGCAGACCCGGTGTGGCCACAGAATTTTTAGCTGGGCAAGTCAGTTTCCCTCCCTGAGGCCAGGGACTATATTTTACTCCTTGCTACCTAATACATAATTGCTTAGAAGATAATTATGAATGAATGGATGCATGATGAGAAGTTAGACCAGATGATCCCTGAGGAGGCCTTGTTAAACTTCCATTTACATTTGTTTTTGTTTTTCTTTTGGGCGTCTCTGGCACTCCACTAGCAATTATTTGCCTTTCAGCCTTCCCCAGGACTGGAAAAGTATTGTTTCTGAAAGGATCCTAAGAACATCCGAGAAATGAGAAAATCAAGGGATTGCCATTAATAGTGTCCAAAAACCAGAGAATGGCCAAGAAGTTGTGTGTTTATTGGGGGAGTGGGTCCATAAAATTGGGGGGAGAGTCTAAAGACAGTGTTCCTCGCTTCCCAACTCATCTATTTTTCTCTTTCCTTCTCTCCCTTTCTCCTTTCCATATAGTTCAATGTGCTGAATAAAAATACAAACAGCTCAGTTTCTAACAAGCTTTGGACCTTTGCCAGAACCAGCTCTGGCTATCAACTAAAATATACAACCTATAGATCCCGGAGCCCCTACCAGAGTTAGCTCCTGCCATCAGCCAAAATAAACTACAGATGTAAGCCAACGGGAAAGGCCCCTCTAATTTTTCTTTTTCTGGAGCTTTCAGTTCATAGGACTGGGATAAGATACCAAGACAAGTAAGCCTGCAGTTAATTAACTACATCCTGAGTACCTTGCTTCACATAAGGTCAAAGAAAACTCAAGCTTCTTGCTGTTTGCACAGCTGTTTACAAAGGCCAGCTCCCTTGACCTCTATAACCTAATAAAAACTCAAACCCCTTACCTTTCAAAGGCCAGCATTACTCGTAATGTTTGGCCCTTTTCCTCACGTGGAAAGTGAATAAACCTTTTACTTTACGTTCTGACTTTGTGAATTCTGTCACACCCCACTGTACTGGCACCCTAACACTTCAAAATAGAAATTTGCCAAAAGTGCCCTCTTGCTATCCAAAAATAAAATATTCTGGTTCCTTAGCCTGGCATTCTTGGAAAACCACCTAGCCCTGCAGTTTTATTTCCTTCTTGAAACTTCAGTTTCTCCCAAACTATCACCTTTTTCTCAGACTTCAGCATGGAATGCTCTTCTATTGCAGGAAGTGACACCTGATGGAGGAATTCAGATGCTTAGACAACTTTGTTAGAGGAAGGAGAATTTAATGTCAGTGGAGAGCATGAGGCCTGAAACAGACCCAAAGCAGGATCTCCCCTTGGTTAGATTTCTTACATCTTATATACCCTCGCAGTATCCATACAAGGGGCATGAGATTGTTTTGTCTGAGGTTTTACATGTCCCTCCTTACTCAGAGTGAGGAGGGGCAGCTTCAGGTGGAGGGCTGCAGAGGAGGAACTTCCAGACCCCTGGTGTTATCAGCACCTTTATCGGATTCTTGAACAAAAAGACAGCACTCCTAGGCTTACAGACAGGGAGCAGCATTCATTGTCTTATCCAAAAACTGAGCACTTGCTGGAACACAGCAACCAGTTCCACACAGTCTTGACATTCCTATATAGCTATGGAGGTAGAGAAGGGGCTGGAGAATCATTGAGGTGGGGGATACAGCTGTGGAAAACATGTTAACTGAAGAGCATAGGGCAGAATGGGAGAAGAGAGAGCAGTTTTAACCAGTTGAGTTGGTTATTTCTGCAGGCCCTTTCCTTTGCATCTATTTTTATTTTCAGATGTCTCCTCTCTTACTTCTACCCTACCTTACCTTATCTCAGATCTATACAGAGTCTCTGAGGCTGAGACAGAGACTTCAGGGGAATTCATTTTTCATTTTTATATTTGAGTTTCTCATTGGAGTGAAAAATTAAAGGGTTACAAATGTGGAATATTTTAAATGTTATTTTCTGTGAGTATATTGAATTCTGAGGCCAACCTCTGTAAATGAATTCCAGGAGGAGGGCTTTAGTTTGAATTCAGGTTCTGTCACTTATCTATGAGATCTTGGGTAAGTTTGTTACCTCTCTGTCCTTCATTTCCTTCATCTGTAAAACAGGAATAATATTGATGCAGGACACGGCAAATGTTCCCAAGTTGGTGGGGGGAGACCAAGTCCTGTACCGAGAGGAGAAGAGGGTCCTTTGGCGGAGAGTGAAGACAGAATTCAAGACACATGCCAAAGATAGAATCAAAAGGAAAGTGTATTAGAAAAGGGATAACACTCCACAGACAGAGTGTGGTCTCTTCTCAGAGTCATAAGAAAACCCAAACCTGTACAGAATTTTTGTAAGAATTGATTTGAGCCAAACAAGATATGCCTGAAAGCAAGCTCTCAACAGACCAAGAAAAATGCTTCTCAGAGTGAAAGTTTGCAACTTCTTTTATACACTTGGAATTAAGAAGGAACACAGGGAAGATTTCATGAATGTGAGAGAAAGCAGGGCAGGATTTGGATTACAGGATAAAAAAGGCATTTCAAAGGGGTGCTAAACTATGTAGTTTCCTTTCTGAGGGGTCTTAAAAGAGGCATTTCAAAGGTTTACTAATCTAGATGTACAGAAAGAATGGACATGGCTTGCTTAAGGTGAAGATAAACCTTTTACTAAAGAAGTTATAGGCCTGGAGGCATGACTACCTACGATGACCTGCCCAATTAGGAATTTATGATTAGATCACCTTGTGAGGGTTCTTTCCGTAGAACTGCTTTTTCATCCACATGAGTTATATGTGTGAAACTCTTAAACTGTGTTTGGCATATAGTGTGGATGAAAAAGGGGTTCTATAATAAAACTGACAAGTCCAGTGACAAAAAGTAATCTTACAGGGTGATCTGGCATTTCAAAGGTGCACAAGAACAATGGGCAGAACTTGCTTAAACTTTCACTAAAGAAGTTATAGGCCTGGGGTATGACTACTCACCATTGCCGACATAATTAGGAATTTATAATTTATTACAGAACCCCTTTTGCACTCACAAAGTGGTTTTTATGACATTCTGAGCTAAGGATGAAGTAATAATGTGCCTTGGGGGCTTCAAAGGGTCATTGCAAGATGGTAAGAAGAGCAGAGCAGATGTTTAGTAAATAGAAGTTTTCCCTGCTTTCTATATAGGTTAAAAATGTTATCTCTGATTATCTCTTATTATGGACGTGACCCCTAATTCAATTTCTTCTAGGCAGTTAAGTGGGGGAAGGAGTTTCTCTTGAGCCCACAGGGTTTTGGTTGCTTCTAGCTCAAAACAATCTGCATACCATGGAGGCACATCTTGGGGTGACTAGTTCTAAACCCCTTCATGGTCAGCACCCCTACAGTCCACTCTCCACACAGCCTTTAAACTCCCCTTCTTAAAACCTTTTAGTGGCTATTACTTTTACATAAAAGATTAAAACATATTCCTCCAAGCCCTTCAATGGCTTTTCTTTGTTTTTAATTAAATGTGAAGCTGATTGGATTAAACATGGAGGCATGAGAGACATTCCCAGATCTCTCCCCTTGAAACAGCAATAAGCTGAACACCTAAAACTCGACAAAAAACATCCAAACTGCACACCAGCATGTCTGAGCATGGGATCTGTGTATAAGAGCTACCACAGGTCAGAACCCCGGATGTCGAGTGGTGGACTGGGAGAAACACAGAAGCTGCTTCTCGAAGCTGGAGCTCCCTGTAGGAGGAGGGGGAGGGGAGCAGGAGTGGCAAGTTCCCTGAATAGCCCTGCCTGAGGAAGCTATGAGCTCCACGTGGCTAGCAGCTGTGCCCAATTATCAGGACAGGAGGCAGAGAAACAACAGTTGATTCTTACCAGCTGCGGCTGAAACACTGATGATGAACTGCGGCCTCCAACCCCCAAGACAGAAGGCCCCTCCCCTTATACCCCCCAAGACTGAACACTGCGGAGCCGCAGGGGAATCTGAGTAAACACTGCTGAAATTGTCACTAACACTGACAGGAACTGAGGCTGAGGGTAGCGAGCATGATTAAACATCTAAAAGGAAAAAGAAGATATTATTAACACTTCATATAAAGCAGAGATCCAAGAGGCTTAGATGCCACCTACTGGAAACCAAAAGAAAAACACCTTCTTTGCAACAGGCTAGGGACCTTTATATAATAAATATTCTTTCTGAAAAAACAAACAAACAAACAAACAAACAAAAAAACAAGCAGAACACACTTCCATTAATGTCCGAGGTGGAGAAATAGTCCCATTAAACACCATGAACAACCAAGGTGACAAGGCATCTCAGAAAGGAAGAGAAAAATCTCCAGAAAATAAGTTTACAGATATAGAAATATGCGACTTAAAACAGAGAATTCAGGATGGTACTTCTGAAAAAACTCAGCGAGATCTGAAACGATTCATATCAACAATTTCAGGAACTGAAAAAAAAACAACTAGATGAGCAGAATGAGTTTTTTAGCAAAGAGACTGAAACCCTCAAAAAGAACCGAATAGATGTTCTGAAGATAAAGAACACATGGCACGGTTGAAAAATGACATAGCAAGACTGGGAAATAGAGTTGACCAAATGGAGGAAAGGATCAGTGATATCGAAGACAGAAATCTAGAAATAAAACAGAAGGACGAAAAGAGAAACCAAAGAATGAAAATAATGAAAGAGAAATACAAGAACTAGCTGATACCATCAGGAGAGGAAACATAAGAATAATAAAAATTCTCAAGGGAGAGGAAAAAGAGCAGGGACTAGAAAGTATTTTCAGACAAATAGTTGAAATTCCCCAAATCTAAGGAATGAGCAAGAGCTTAGAATTCCAGAAGTCAAAAGAACACTCAATTATCTCAACCCAAAAAGGCCTTCACCAAAAGACATCATATTAAAATTTATCAAAAATTAAATGACAAGACAGAATTCTCAGGGCAGCCAGGGAAAAGAAGACAGGAACCTATAAAGGAAAACCCATTAGATTATCATTGGACTTCTCAGCGCAAACCTTACAAGCCAGAAAAGAGTGGAATCAAATATTTAAACTATTAAATGAAAGGAACCACAGCCAAAATAATGATCCAGCTAAGCTCTCCTTTAGATATGAAGGAGAAATTAAAGACCTTTCCAGACACACAAAAATTGAGAGAATTCTCCACTATGAGGCCTGCACTACAGGAAAGACTGAAAGAAGTCAGCTTACCAAAACAAAATGACAAAAAAAAAAAAGTATAATTAGGAGTAAGGTGACTAGCAGACTGATAAAAGCAGAGGAGTGCAACTCTACTAGAAAAGGGCATTATAAGTTAAAATAAGAAGAGATTTGCTATAGCAAGATAGTAATGAATGTTCAGCATACATAGAGACAAAATGAGACAACAATGACTGAAAAGGGAGGATTCAAAGATCCATATTCACAAAGGGGAATGGAGATAAGGCATGCGCAGAAGAAAAAGGATGACTGTATATATACAACTATCCTTTTCATTATTGGTAAAGGTAACCACACTCCAAGATTCAGAACCAAAGTACATAATATAAAACAAGAAAGAGCAGAGGGAAAACCCACAAAAGCAACCAAAATAAAGAAAACAGAAACACAAGGACAAGGAAGCAATGAAACACTTGAGCTACCAGAAAGCAAAAGATAAAATGCTATAAGAAGACTCATATTTCAATAATCACCTAAATGTAAATGGACTGAACCACCAATAAAAGGCAGAGAGTTGCAGATTGGATTAAAAACAAAACCCAACCATATGCTGCTCCAGGAGACACATCTCAGTTCAAAACAAATAAGACTCAAAGTGAAAGGGTGGAAAATGATATTTCAAGCAAATGGCATTCAGAGAAAAGTGGAGTAGTGGTACTAATATCAGATGAAATAGACTTTCAAAATAAAAAGGTAAAGAAAGATACTGAGGGACACTTCATAATGATAAAGGGAATCATGCACCAAGAAGACATAACACTTAATATCTCTGTTCCCAATCAAGGAGCCCGAAACATATAAAGCAATTACTAACAGACTAAAGGAGAAACACACCAAAACACTATTACAGTAGGGGACCTACACCCCACTGTCAGATATGGACAGAGTCATCCAAATGGAAAATAAATAGGGAATAACATCCTTAAATGACACATTAGACCAACTGGACATAATTGACATATACAGAGCCTTCTATCCCAAAACAGCTGCTTATACATTCTTCTCTAGTGCATGGAACATTCTCAAGAATTGACCACATACTGGGACACAGAGATAGCCTCAACAAATATAAGAGGGTTGAAATCATACCAACCATATTCTCTGATCATAATGCTTTGAAACTAGAGATCAACTGCAAAAAGAAAGCAGAAGAACCACAAACATGGAGATTAAACAACATGCTACTGAAGAATAACTGGGTCAGAGAAGAAATAAAAAGAGATCAAGAGATACATAGAAACAAATGATAATGATAGTACAACATATCAAAACTTTTGGGACACAAAAGCGGTCTAAGAGGAAAGTTCATATCATTACAGGCCTACTCCAAAAACAAGAATCCCAAATAAACAACCTAAACTTCATCTTAAAAAACTAGAAAAGGAAGAACAAATGAAGCCTAAAGTCAGCAAAGGAAAGAAATCATCAAAATTAGAGCAGAAATAAATGAAATTGAAAACAAAAAGCAATAGAAAAAAAATAAATGCAACAAGAGCTGGTTCTTTGAGATTAATAAAATTGACAAACCCCTGGCTAGACTCACTAAGAAAAAAGAGAAAGGACATAAACAAAATCAGGATGAAAGAGGGAAATTACAACAGACACTGCAGAAATACAAAGGATCATATAAGAATACTATGAAAAAGTATATACACCAAATTGAATAACCTAGAAGAAAACACTAGTACTTAGAAAAAAATACAAACGTTCCTAGACTGAATCCAGAAAAACTGGAAATCTAAATACACCGATCAGCAGTATGGAAATTGAAACAATCATCAAAAAACCTACCCCAAAGTAAAAATCCAGGATCAGATGACTTCACTAGTGAATTCTACCAAACATTCAAAGAAAATTTAATACCTATTCTCCTCAAACTCTTCCAAAAAATCGAAGAGGAGGCAGTACTTCCCAACTCATTTTATGAGGTCAATATTACTCTGATACCAAAACTTGTAAAGATAACACACAAAAAGAAAACTGCAGACCAATATCTCTTATGAACACAGATGCAAAAATCCTAAATAGATACTAGCAAACTTTTTAATATGTTAAAATCAATATATTAAAAAGATTATACATCACGAGCAAGTGGGCTTCATCCCAGGGGCACAGGGATGGTTCAACATATGCAAATCAATTAATGTGATACACCATGTAAACAAATTAAAAAATAAGAATCATATGATCATATTAATAGATGCAGAAAAAGTCTTCGACAAATACAGCATCCATTTATGATAAAAACACTTAACAAAATCTATATAGAAAGAAAGTACCTTAACATATATAAGGCCATATATGACAAGCCCTCAGCCAACAACTTAATGGTGAAAAACTAAAAACCTTCCAAAATAAGGAACAAGGCAAGGCTGTCCACTATTGCCACTGCTATTAAATATAACATTGGAGGTCCTAGCAAGCGCAAATCAGGCAAGAGAAAAATATAAAAGGCAATCCAAATAGGAAACGAAGAAGTCAAACTGTCACTATTTGCGGATGCCATGATTCTCTATATAGAAAACCCTGAAGACTCCACAAGAACACTACTAGAAACAATAAGCAAATACAGTAAAGTCTCTGGATACAAAATCAACATTCAAAAACCCATATTCCTATGCTCTAAGCGAAGTGTCAGAAAAGGAAGTGGAAAATAAATTCCTTTTGCAATTGCAAAGACCATACAAAGAAATGGAAAGATATTCCACGTTCTTGGATTGGAAGAGTAAACACAGTTAAAATGACCATATTACAATAAAGCAGATTTAATGCAATCCCCATCAAAATGCCATCGGCATATTTTAAAGAAATAGAACAAAAAATCATCAGATCTATATGGAAGCACAAATGACCCCCAATTGCCAAAGCCATTCTGAGAAAAAGAACGAGGCTGGAGGCATCATATTATAGTACAAAGTGATAGTAATCAAAACAGCATGGTTTGCAGAAAAATAGACACACGGACCGGTGGAACAGAATCGAGAGTCCAGAAATAAACCCACATTTATATGGGCAAGTCATTTTTTAAAATAATGCCAAAAATATACGGTGGAGGAAGGAAAGCCTCTTCAATAAGTGTGCTGGGAACACTGGAAAGCCATTTCAAAAGAATGAAACTAGACTGTTGTCTATTACACCAAAACTAACTCAAAATGGATTAAGGATCTGAATATAAGACCTGAAACAAAAAATACATAGACAAAAACATAGGAACTAAACTCAAGGACCTTGAGCTTAAAGAGGATTTTATGAATTACCTCAAAGGCTAGGGAAGTAACAGAGAAAATAAAAAATGGAATTATCATACTAAAAAGATTCTGCTCAGCAAAAAAACTGTCAACAAGGTAGTAAGAGACAAACATCGAATGGGAAAATATTTTTGCAAGCAACACCTCCGATAAGGACCTAATATCAAAATATACAAAGAACTCACATGACTCAATAACAACAAAAAACAAACAACCCAATCAAAAAATAGGCAGAGGACTGAACAGACACTTTTCTCTAGAGGACTTACAACTATGGCCAACAGATATATGAAAAGATGCTCATCATAGCTAGCTATTAGGGAAATGCAATCAAAACCACAATTTGATACCTTCTTACACCTGTTAGAATAGCTATACTCAACAGGACAAGTAATAACAAGTGTTGGAGATGATGTGGAGCAATAGGAACCTCATGCACTGCTGGTGGAACTGAAAATTGGTACGGTCACTCTGGAAAACAGTATAGAGTTCCCTCAAAAAACTAAGAATTGGCCTACCATATGATTCAGAAATCCCTCAACTGGGTATTTACCCCAAAGACCTGAAAACTCATATTTGAAAAGATATTTGCACACCGATGTTCATTGCAGCATTATTCACAGAGGCTAGGATATAGAAGCAACCAAAGTGTCCTATGATAGATGATTGGCTAAAGAAGATGTGGTACATATATACAATGGAATATTACTCAGCCATAAGAAGAGATGAAATACTGCCATTTGCAACAATATGGATGGACCTTGAAATAGTCATAAACAAAATTAGCCAGAGAGTAAAGGTTGAAAATCAGATGATATCACAAATGTGGATATAACCTAAAAGCAACAAATGAACGAGACAAACAAACAGAGACTCATGGACATGCATAATAGACTAGGTTACCAGAAGGAGAGGAGGGGAGAGGGGAAAAAAAAAATTGTTAAAATAAATAAATAAAAATTAAACCTGTTGGGCAACAGTGATTAATAACATTATATGAGTTTCTATAATATATCATCTGTATATTGCTTTGTGTGCTCACCACCCAAGTCTGGTCTCCTTCTGTCACCATATTTGACCCCCTTTACCTTCTTCATTCTCCCCCATCCTTTTTTCCCCCTGGTAACCACCATACTGTTAACTGTGCCTACAAATTTATTTATTTTTTTTGTTCATTTGTTACTTTGTTTTATATACCACGTTTAAGTGAAACCAAATGTCCTTATCATTTTCCATCTAATTTGTTTGGCTTAGCATGATACTCTCAAGATTTATCCATGTTATTGCAAATGGCAGTATTTCATCCTTTCTTATGGCCGAGTAGTATTCCATTGTATATATGTATCACATCATCTTTCTCTAATCATCCCTCGAAGGACACTTAGGTTGTTTCCATGTCTTGGACACCGTAAATAATGCTGCTATGGATATAGGGGTATATATATCTTTATGAACACAGGTTTTCAAATTTTGGGGTAAATAACCAGAAGAGGGATTGCAGGTGATGTGGTTGCTCTATTCTTAATTTCCTGAGGAACTCTATACTGTTTTTTATAGAAGTTGTACCAATTTACATTCTTACTAGCAATGTACGAGGGTTCTTTTTTCTCCACATTCTCTCTAACACTTGTCATTTATTGCCTTATCGTTTTTCTTCTGACTTGAAACAAAATACAAACTTCTTGTCATGGCCCACAAAGCTCTGTAGATGGGCCCTGTCCATCTCTCAGACTTTGCTGCTTACCATTTATCCTCTCACACCCCTCACTAGAACATAAGCTCCAGAAGACAGGAAAGTTGTCTGTGGCATTGATACATTCCCAGTGCCTTATAGCCATGCCTGGCCCAAGGTAGGTCCAAATACCTATTTGTGGAATGAATAAATTTATTTTCTAAATATACTTTGTAAGGTAAGTATCATTTATTCTTCCTTTACAGACAAACTGAAGCTTATGTGTGTGAAGTAATTTCAAAGTTACAGAGCTGGAAATGGCAAAAGCATTCATTTATTCATTCAACAAATATTTAGTGAGCAGCTGCTACTCTTGTAGGCACTGGGGGCAGGATATAATCTGAGGCTAATGATTTTAGAACTATACCACTTTTTCTTTCTCTTTTATTTTGTATTCTTTTTAGGAGTTACTAACTAATAGAAGGATACATTCTTGCTGTAATAATTCAAACAATAATATAGATAGATAACGTTAAATTCTCCCTTGACATTTATCCTACTTTACATTTCCCACCAAACACCGTTAATCCCCAGAAGTAAATATTGTTTAAAACACACACACACACACACACACACACACACACACCAACACACACAGAGAGAAGAGAGAGAGAGGAGAGAGAGAGAGAGAGAGAGAGAGAGCAGAGAGACAGACAGAGAGACAGACAGAGGAACAGACAGAGAGAGAGAGAGGCAGAGAGACAGAGAGAGAGACAGAGAGAGGCAGAGAGACAGAGAGAGAGACAGGAAAGAGAGAGAGAGAGAGAGAGGCAGAGAGAGAAGAGAGAGAGAGAGAGAGAGAGAGAGAGAGAGAGAGAGAATGGAGAGAGAGAGAGAGTTTATTTTAATCCTCATTCCCTTACTTGTATTTACTTGTAGCCTGGGGAAGCATGCTCTAGTTTATAGTTCATTTAACTTTTCCTTGAGACCTTTTTGTATTAGCACATATGTATCTACCTCATTTATTTTAATAGCTTCAAGTCATGCCGTAGTTCAAATGTGCCATAGTTTCTTTAAAGAGCTCCCACATTAATGGAGCTTTAGGTTGACTCTACCTTTTCATTATTACTAACTGTGTGGTAAATTCCTTGTACAGGAATTTTGTGTATTGAATATGACTATGACTATTTCTTTAAAATAGAGAACAAAGCAGAATCATTGGGAAGGGTATGTTTATTTAATTTGAACAGTATTGTCAAATAATTCCTCTAAAAAGCTTTACCAATTTACATTCCTACTAACAAGCACATGAAAATGCTTGTTATAATCAAGATATAATATTTCCATTATCCAAAAAAGTTTTTCTAGGCACCTTTGTATTTTCATCTTTACTCTTGTATTCTGATCCCAGATAACCATTGATCTGCTTCCTGTCACAATAGATTATTTTGCCTATTCTAGAATTTTATAGAAATTGAATGATACTGTATACAGTCTTTTATATCTGGCTTCTTCAGCACAGTATGAAGAGATTAACTCCTGTTGTCATGAGCACTATTTAGTGTATACTTTTTGTGCTATGAATAGTATTCCATTGTATAATTCTATTGTATGACTTATACCACAATTTGTAAATCTGTTCTCTGGTTATTGGACATTTAGGTTGTTTCCAGTTTTGGTTATTAATTAAGTTGCTATAAACAATTTGTATGTAAATATTTTTGTAGACATGTTTGTTAACTTCTCATGAATTCTGCCTTGAAGTGGAATTTCTGGGTCATGTGGTAAGTTATGTTGATCTTTATAAAAAATTGCCAAATCATTTTCCAAAGTGGTTGTATCATTTTACACTACCACTAGAAATGTATGAGAATTCTAGTTGTCCCATATTTTCACCAACACTTAATTCGTTTTAAAAATTTTACTCATTGTAGTGGGCATGTAGTGCTTCACAGTGTAGCTTTAATTTGCATTTCCTTGGTAGGTAATAATGTTGAATGTCTTTTCATGTGCTTATGGTTTTTGTATATCTTATTTGTGAAGTACCTGTTCCAATCTTTTTGGTTCATTTAAAAACATAGGTTGCCTTAATGTTGTACTATGAATTTGTTATAAATTCTGTATACATGTTCTTTGTCAGGCCATATCTGCAATTATTTCTCCTAGTGGCAACAAATATTTTCTACCCTAGACAAATGAAACATGTTCACACACATATCTCAAAACAAAGTATTTATAGCAGCTCTGTTTCATGCTTGTCCAAACTTGAAACAATCCAGATGCCCTACAGTGGGCAAATGAACAAACTGTTGTGCATCCATGCAATTACACACTCAGCAATGAAAAGGAACAACTTACTGCTATTTGCAAACAACTTGGATGAAACTTAATGCCATTATTCTGAGTGAAAGAAGCCAGTTCTTAAAGGTTACATACTGTTATGATTCTTTTATAGGATAGCCTCTAAAAACATTAGTGAGAGAGAACAGATCAGTGCTTGGCAGGTTGAGAATGGCCTGGGAGTGACTACAAAGGGATAGCCTGAAGGAGTTTTTTTTTTTTTTTTTTTTTTTTTGAGTATTGGAAATGTTCTGAATCCTGATTGTGGTAAGTAGTTACATGAATCTAAATTGTAAATAATATTAAAATTCATAAATCGTACACCATAGGGAGGCCATTTTTGCTGTACATTAATTTAATTAAAAAATGCTGTAAACAAAAAAAGCAAATCGATAAATATCTGATGAGTAGTATATAGGTACCTATGAATATTGGTTTTGAATGCAGAAAGATGTGACAGGAAATACACACATCTTTAATGCTGGTTTCGTAGGGGGAGGGAGCAAAAATGGTCACCTTTTTCAATGTACACTTTTTGTATTGTTTCACTTATCTCAATTAGCATGTGGTGATTTTGAAATTTGAAAAACATCTACTAAACTAGAAAACATTAGGAAAATATTTTAAAAAGAAGAAAAAAGTATTTGTTTTGTTGAGTACTGATGATGTGTTAGAGAACAAGAAAAGTAAGTCTCCATCCTTGCAGAGCACAGCCTGGCAGAATTTAGTCCCCACATCTTACAGAGGACTCATCTGCAAAATTGACTATTATAGTACTTACATAAATAAGATTTTTTATGAGGATAAATACCTTAATAGATGCTTGAAAACAGTGCCTGGCATAAATGGTAAATACAAACGTAACTGCTATTAATATATCATCCATGAATTGAGAGAATAATTACCACACATCGTTATGATTGGTTTAAAAGTGCCTGTCATATAACAGGGGATCAGTTAATGTTAGCATTTGGAGCCTGGATTACTAGAATGTGGGGCAGAGGGCAAAGATCTGTCCCCTTGGTTTTGGTTTCCTGTGTCTCCCTACTTATCTGTTTTTTGAGGACTTGCTATCTTTCTAACTTCAGGGAAGCCTCTCCCTTTTTCCCCTCCCCTGGTTGATTTTATCGACCCTCCTTCAGGCCCTGATGCAGGGCGTTTCCCTCTCAGGCTGACACTTGACTCCTTGCCTACATCTAGCTTAGCGCAGAAGGACATACTTACCTTGGAGACTGTGGGTGAGATATACATAGCACTGTTGGACCTGAAGGTGAGCCAACCTGGGAGAAATGGTTTTCAGAGGAGGGCAGGAAATGAAAGGTATTGGAGGGGAGGTAGCCCTGGAGGGTATCAGATCTTTAAGGGGAGTGAGGAATGGGGGAAATTACACAGGATAAGGGAAAAGGATACTTAAATTCTTTTTCTCTAACAGGCAGATCCCCTTCTTCAGGCTAATAAAGATCTCATTTCCACAGGAATGAAGAATTTAATGTTCTGCTGAATCAGCAGGTAGCTCAGACACTCTGTTTCAAATGACAGAGGGATGGGTGAGGTCAGAGAAGAGAGGAAAATTTGGAGCTGGGAGAGTAATAAGCTAGAATTGATGGAAACAATTAGAGACAAGGAATACAAATCAGAGAAAAGAGAATGTCAGAGTTTGTGGGTTATTCTGGAATCATATTGCTGACCACATTCTCCTTTAACCTGCCTCCTTGTCCTTCCTGCCCAGGTTTTCACTGTTCCTCCTATCTCTGAAGAAGCAATCGGTGACTGTGTGGTGGATGACTGGGTGAACTTCTACATCAGCTATTACAGGCAACAAGTATGGGAGAACAGCAAGAGCAGGACAGGGCTCTGCAGGAAACTTCGGCAAGAGCTGAATACTTTGTCTACCCATTTTTCTGGCCAAATATAGGGCCTTCCTGAAGTCCTTATGAGCATTCCAATCACCCACTGCTATCTCCTCACTCAGGACAAGGCCTGCAATCTCTAAGAAATCCTTAAATTTGCCTCTGTATTCTTTAAGTTCTCAGGCTCTGCTCCTTTTGGGTGTTACTTCTATCTTGGCACCTCAATAAAGAACGACATTGTTTTGCTGGTCCTCCCGACTCTTTTCAATTGTCAGTCCCTGATTTATGGAGGCAGTTGGTTTCTTTTTCCTTCAGTCCTGATTCCTAGATATAATCTTGGAGATTCGATTAACATTAGGAAATACAGGCAAGCACTAAAAGAGAAAACTCTGAGGAGAAGAATCATTAAAAGAAAAGGGAGATAGAAATTTCCCAGAAATTGTGGTCCTGTGACATACTTGTCTACAAGTAAGTTGTTGAAATCTCCCAGTTTTTGTTCATTCTATGCTAGGTGGAATTAAGAGTCTACTCTCCTCTATTTTCCAATCTCCTGCCCTTGCTTAAACAAGTTCTAGATCTTCTGATGCTAAGATCACCACACAATGCTTCCCTGGAGTATTGCTGTGATTAGGAATTGGAAGGATCTTTGAGAACTGTTTAGCCTATCTCTTATTTTTCAGATGTGAAAACCTTTGGCTAACATCATTCTAAACCCCAGATCCCAGGATTGGGAAGCAGAGATTATGCCCCAACTTCCCTAAGCTCCAACCTTTTCCTGTCATTCCCGTCTCTTTGACTTCCAGACTCTAGCTTCCTTATTTTAGAGCCAGGCCAGGCTTATGAGCTTTTTAAAAAACAAAATGAAGCTGCTAGAATGAAGGAGGGAGGGGCCCAACTGGCTGTGTTATCTCCATGGAAAGCCTAGGGACACACAGGGAGGGCTTTCAGAAGCAGGAGGGGTGGGCCTAGAAGGCGGGAGCACCAATCAGATGCTGTTCCTTAACAGGCTCAGGGAGGGGACTGTGGCTCTCTCCCTGGTCATTTTCTGTGTATGTTTTCAGTGGAAAGGTTTGGGGCTGAGTAGGGTTGTTTTCTCAACTTTTCAGCAAGCTTTCGCTTGGGTATGTGCACTCCCACCTTCTGATTTTTTGGAATTGATCCTATAGTCTGGTTCAAGGTCCAAAGGCAACTAGCTCAGTACCCCCAACCATCCTTCTAAAACTTGTGGAAGACCCACCAAAAGAATGGCAGCCTCCCAGGGAATCAGGCAGTGAGCAACTCTGAAGTGTGGTTGGTGCGGATGGTCAGGGCCTTTCCACTGTATCCCTGAGGAAATTCAGCCCATTAGTGGGAACCAGGGCCTGCTTAGGTGGGACAGTAGTCAATAGTGTCTCCTTTGCAAAAGACTTGGACAACTGTGCGTGGGTGGAGCAGAGAGACCAAGGAACCATTTAAAGAAAGTATTAGATTTACTCCATTGTTATACAAGATTGCAGCTTAAAAGAATGGTAAGAGGCCACTCAGGCTCAATTAATGAAAATAAACTTTCCATAAATTCAGAAGTATTCAGCCTTGGAAACTGTGGGCTGATAATTTCTCAAATGCTCAGATAAAGGAAGATGATCAATTATTAGGTATATTGTAGAAGAATGGGAAGTGCAACACCTAAATTTCAATACAATTATTTCATAAGCGTATGAAATTGAGAAATTACAAAAACATTTTTTAGGAGAGGAAACCTGTTTAAACTTTACAACATGTTTCTCATGTTCTGATCACCCAAACATTTGGTCTTAAATCTATAAAGAAAGTAAAATTTGGAAATATTTTGATTTTTCAGAGATGATAGTACGAACCGTCAAGATCTGATGGTTCCTAATAATAAATTAACATTACTGGGCTAGTGAGCACCCTCCCCTGGACAAACATTACTGTTTCTTGCAGAAAAATTAATGAGCATTAGCAGGAAGAATTATGCTTCTTTTGCTTTGACAGCAGTACCTGTCAAAGTACCTGAATAAATACTAGAAATAAGATTGTAAACAAAAGGTGAAATATTACAACATAACCCTGCCCTTGTCCTCATTCTGACATTTACCCTGACCCTAGGGCTAACTCTGAAACTTGAACTTCACCTTTTACCTCACCCTGACCCTGACACTTACCCATCTCACTTACCTTGATCCTGACCATAATAGACACCCTTACTCTCCCAATAACCCTGACTGTCATTGTTTCCCACTGACTCTAACGGATATTGTCTCTCATTTTCACCTTCACACTGATCCTGATGCTGAACTAGATCTTCACCCTCATATTAACCTTAACCAAAAGCCCTCACTAAGGCCTTGAATTCATACTGACTCTGATTTTGAACCTCAGACTTAACCTGATCCTCACCCTGGCCTGATCATCAGCCTGACACTGACCAACACTCTAATTTTGACACTGAAGCTTATCCTGAGACTACTACCACTGGGACCCTGATCCTAACTTAATTCTTAAAGCTTTCCTAACAATGACCTTCATCCTGACACTGACCCTGTCCCTCAGCCCTATCCTTACCTTTACCCTGAGTCTGCCTATCTCTAAGACTCTGATGTGGACATGAAACAGACTCTGAACCCCAGTATATTCCTCATTCTGACTCTAATCCGGACCATAACACTCATCCTCATCCTGACCCTGACTGTCACCAAGAATATGACATTTGTATTGACCCTCACCCATACCCTGGCCTTGACCCTGAAGCTTACCTGTCTCAGACCCTCACTTATAACTTTATAATATACCTGATCCATACCTGACCTTTATCTGACCTTCAAACCTGAAAACTAACCAATACTGATATGTAACTTTACTCTGACCAAGACCTCCACCACTCACCCTACAGTGACCCTTAAAGCTGATTATTACTCTGAGTCTCATGTATGAACCTGACCAAATTGATCCTGACTCTTAATTGGACTCTAAATATGATTATCACTCTGTCCTTGAATCTTGCCTTCACCCTCTCCAGGACCCTGACCCTCAACTAACTCCCAACACTAACTCTAAACTTTCCACCTCTCAAAATTTAAACTAAATTTGATCTTCAACCTGACCTTGACACTGACCCTGACTCTGATCATTACTCTGACCCTAACTGATACCCTGACCTAGATACTACTCTGAAGTTGACTTTAACCCTGACACCCTCACCCTAAACCTGACCCTGGCTCTCTCATGCCTGACCCTGTGTATGACTTAGGTTCTAACCCTTAACCTCACATAGTACATGGCTCTGAACTTCACCTTGATCCTGAAACTTACGGGGACTCTGGCCCTGACCTGTATCCTGACTCTCTCCTTGATGCTAATCCTGACACTGATTGATCTTAACCTCACCCTGACCCTGAATATCTTCCACACACTGACTCTGACACTGACCTCAAGCTAATTCTATTATACTGACATGACACTCAACCTGACACTGCCAGATTGTTATTTCACGAACTGAAACTCTGACTCTGATTTGTGAACTTTGCCCTTACCAAGACACTGAATTCAAATTGACCCTTATCTCTACTCTGACCATGATCTTAACTATGAACTTTTGCCTCCCTTTATTCACACTGTAAACTTGACCTTCATCCTCACTTTCACCCTGACACTGATCTGACCCTCATCACAATCCTGAGCTTGACCTGACCTTCACCCTCACCCAATTCTTATACTTACCTTCACCTAGACCCTCAACCTGACTCTGACACTGATAACCATCCTCTTATATAGAGGAAAAGACAATTAAAACAACAATGACAACATCAAAGCTAGGGTCTGGTTCAGGATGAAAATGACTTCTAGATAGCTAAACATTACCAGATAATTTCAGTAGTGGGCAGCCAGATTTAGTAACTGGAACAATAGTGTGATGGGAAATGCAGTGCTTGAGAACTGTGGGAGGACAGAGCACAGTAACCTCATCTAGTCTGGTCAGGGAAGGCCTGTACATGTCATGGGGAGGCTGGGTGGTTGGAAACGAGGGATAGTTGTAGAGAGGGGGCTGGGGCAGAGTGTTTCTAGGACATGTGTGAAGGTGGGGGTAAGGTGATTCATGGTCTTCAGAGATGAGAAAGGGAGAGATTCACTGGAGTCCACAGAGAGGTGAGCAGGACTGGGCTAGAGCCGAAGCCCTATTGCTGGCCACATGGCACCATACTGCCTCTGTTGCTGCTAAAAAGTTAAAAAAGTAAATGAGTGTTGCTGAACGAAAAAGAAGTTTTTGATTTAAAACTGAGAAGGCAATGATTTAAAAAGAGGGAAATTACAAACCAAGTGCACTACTTAAAAGTTTTAACCATCTTCTACATACTTGTCCAGGTTTCTCTCTTTATAGAATTTTCTCTTATGTTTCAAATTTCTAAATTGTAGACTGTAACTATGAGAACAATAACTTTTAGTAGGTTATAAAGGACAAGGGTAGTTCATTTGACCACAACAAGGTGATGACTTTTTCCTTGAACAAAGATAGTATAAATAAAACTAACAAGATAGGAAACAAGTTTAGGGAAATATTAATATATTTGGTAAAAATATTTTGAGCAATCTACAATATATAAAAAATTATAAATCACTAAGAGAAAGACAAATAAAAGGAAACATGATAAACAGTTAATTCTCTAAAAAAATAAGCAATAAAATAAAATATTAAAAAATAACCAAATTTCCAGAATTTGGATATGTGCAAATATGTATTTGAAAAATTTTTAAGATGTAAGATTACATGCTGACTAATCCATCTCCTTGCTATGCTTAGGAAGTTTAATTTACCTCTGTGAGCCCTCACTTTCCTTGTCAGTTAATCAGAGTTGCTGTTTGTTTATCATGTTTTAAATAATGGTTTCTTTTCTCAACAAGCCAGGTAGGACTGTTTTCCTATCACCTTATTCCCTATGGATAACTTTAGAATCCTAGTTACTTTTTCTACCAGAAAGAAATCATTTGCTTCTTCCCTGTGAAGAACATTCTGCTACTCATCACTTTGCACAACTTAATTTTAGGCTCTGGTTTGTTCTTCCTGAAGCGGAATAAAAGAAAAACTGATCTCCAGAGAGCAAAAATAAGGCAGATTTATACAGAGATAAGTACTGTAACTAAGGGGAATGAGGAGGGAAGAGAATATAAAACTTAAAATAGTTTGATTTGGTTTCTGGTTACTTCTTACTTCGGTTTAATTCCTCATGATATCCAGTTATGCTTCCCATTCATGGATTTAATAAGATACCTTTTGAAGACTTCCAAAACATTTCCCTTATATGTAAGCTAATGCAATTTATATTATTTATACTTTAATTGTCCTTGACTGAACACATTTGGTAACTGCACCTAGTGACTATGTTGTTTCTATGGAAAAAGAAGTTTATATTCTAATTTACCTACTAAAATTAAATATTCTTAAGTTGAAACCAACATTTTACATGAGATAAAAATATTTTTGATTCCTAATATATTTCTTTGCCAAAACTATCAGTGGCAAATAATCAAGACTATATTAACAGTCTCTTTTTCCATTTCCTTGGTAACAGAATGAAATAAAATGAAAAAGGGAGCCACATAATTCACCAACTAAAATGTCTTTAATTTAATTGAGACTTTCATTAGTCACATTTACCATTTTATTTATAAAAATATGGAAAATGTTTCTAATGCAGTAGTAATGTTAGAAGGCACATGATTCTTCCCAGAAGTAAAATAGCTTGAACTTGTTATAAATTAAACTTTATCTGTCTGTGGCCATGTTACCCTGAAGAAGTCTGATCCCTTCTGGTCTTAGAACCTAAGCAGGGTCAGGCCTGGTTAGTACTTGGATGGGAGACCACCTAGGAAGACCAGGTGCTGTAGGTATAAAAAATAAAAATTAAAAAAATAATAATAAAGGATTGTAAGTTGACAGGTTCTTGCAATCTCTGAGGTTAACCAAGGGTTGCCTCACCTAAAAAAAAAAAACAACTAAATTTTATCCATGAAAATTAAAAATAAAGAAAGATTTTAAAAAATTTATTTTAAGAGTTATTTAAAAAGCAAATTTTCCAAATGGTCCAGAAAAAAATTCACAAACTATAATTTTTTTAAAGGCTGTATTCAAAATCTATATGATAAATAACTACTTTTTCAAAAATAGCAAGTAGTCTTCAAAAACATCAACTAAATTCTTGAGGTTAAATACCCCAGATTAATAGGACATCTAAAAATGAATACAAATTATATCAAACTAGATGTACTTACTTCTTTTTTCTGCTTCTTTTAAATGTCATTTCTTTCTCCTTTATTCATTGCATAAACTTCTGTTTCAATTCTTCTTCTTCCTTCTGGCATTGATCATAAAACACCTGTCTTTTGGCTTCATAGATCTCTTTTGAAAACTAAAAAGAACTTTTTATTACTTTTATATTAAATGTTAATATAAACAATATAATATAATATAATATTAATATTAATAAAATATATATGTGTTTTATATATTAAGTTCCAGGTAAGGACATTTACCAATATTCTTTCATGTATAGAAATGGAAATTTCTATATCAGGAGATGTAGAAAATGAGGTAGGTTCAATATTGAATATAAAAGTATATAAAGAGTGTATGTAAAAAGTAGTAGAATTTTTAAAACAGTTGTATCAGTGATTTCCTGTTCCACAATTTTTTATTATATTATACTTCTTTACCTCTTTTCACAATAAAGTTTGGGAAAACTTCTAATTTATGAGTTTCTCAAAATAATTAAAATAAAGCCACGTATCTTTCAAATCATGACTCATTTAAGATAGCCAGTTTCAATTCTGGTTGTCTTCAAAATACCATAACTAATAGAACTAGATTATACCACACTGTCATACTTACACAGCACAAATCCATTAATCTTCAATATAGTTAAATATACCTGCTCTCCAACTATTTTCACTTGACCTCCATGACACTACGCTGCTGCTTTTACTCTTTCCTCTATCCAACCTTCAACACTCTTTGCATCCTTCTCAATAGCCTTTGCTAGTCTTTGTTAATATTTGTCAATTTTATTCCTAAACTTCCCTTTTGGATATACACATTAGCACATACATGTTGGATACACACATTTTAGTACATAAATGATTTCTTATGTTATGTTACTCTTAATAATGCTCTCCATCTAAGTCTGACGATGATTTTAAAAATGCAAGTTCATGGCATTTTTGAAAAATTTATGAAACTATATTCAATTTTATAAAAATAAAATTGTTTCTTTAATGTCATTATGACTCAGACTTTACCCTGGGGCAAAAATATTCACATTTCCATTCAGAGTGTATCTAGAAGTTATATCCAAAGTTTTTAAATGACAAGAACTAATCTCGTTCCTTAAGAATGCTATGACAGATTCTTACAAAATAGAGCTATAATTTTCTTCTGAATGGATTCCATGCCAATGTTAAAACATGACATGTTGCCTTTGGGTTGGGGAAAATCTCTAATATATTCAGTTGGTTTTACTGCTATGAATTAAAGAATATAATAAAAATTAAGGGTTGAAAGTCAAAACTAGAATGCTAATGTAAAATATCACAATAATTTGAAAATACTGTTTTGTTTATAAAATATTATATTCATTTTCTATTATCATTATAATAAAATATTTCAATCAAACTAAAAAAAAAAAAACATAAAATTCAGGATAACCCAGGAAGTGAGAAGTACAGTTATTCTTATTCTCTATGATTGTATCTCCTAACTGTAGGCACTTTGTAAATCACGCACTAGCTTGTTCTAGAGAAATTTCTACTCGCCTAACAAACTGGTTGTCTAGGTCCACATCAGTAAAGCAGATTTTAAGCACTTTGCAGCACCTATAATGTTCATAGTGCTGAGTGTGGGTGTTTTCTTTCCAGGGTTTCCATATTTGTACAAAGAAGCATATCACAGAGCTTAACAGTCACAGTGATTTTCATTTTCCACTAGGCAGAGAAATAATAAAGTCACAACACATTATCAATCTCTGGCACTCAATAAGTTTTACTGAATAAATGCATGCATGAAAAACATTTTAACACAACAGTTAAGAGATCATTCTGATTAATAGCTACAATTGTTTTTAACCATATAACTAAGTTTATGTGGTATATACTAGTTATAGACAGTTTATATATAGACCAGAAAATTTGCTTTTAAATTTATTAGTCAAAGAATAAGTATAAAAACAGTGAAGCAACATGTACTATTAGGATATAGCATAAGTTTTCATTAATAATTATGTTTCATATTGTATCAAGTACCCTCAAGGCATTTTACAGAGTGCTAACAAAGAATATGATGTACTTTCACTAAAGTAAATAATTTTATCAAATCAAATCCTGATAACATAAAGATCTAAATATGTAGGTTAATATGTGTAAATAGATTTCTGTGAGCATTGGTGTCAGTTCATGTACACAGTTGGAAACTATTTCCTGAGTAGAGTTCAAAACGAAGACATAATGCTGTGAGAAATACAAAGTGAAAATATTTTTAGTAGACATGTCATTTTTCTCACATTATCTTTACCCTGAAACACAAAGATAATGTCAATAAAATAATATACAAATCACTTTTTAACTTCAGCATAAAGTTAAGTCAAAGTATTAAAATATCTATAATAATTAGTTAATGTATATGTAACATAAAGTATTTTAATAGTGCTATATATGTATACATACATATTAATATATATATTATAAATACAATTAAAGGGTAATTCTGGATGGTGATAGTCAAAGGAAGTCTGAAAAATGAGGTCAAACAAGGGAGATTTGGGAAGAAGATAAGCAAAGTAGGAAGGGTAATCAATAGGTAAGACAAAGTTTTGACCAGAATGAAGAGGCAGAATATGTAAGATTGTAATGATCTGTCAGAAGTTATATAGATTATTTGAATAGAAGAGTTGATAGACAGACAATGCCTAAAATTATGTTAAAAATTTAATAATTAACAATAGGATATTAATTGGTTTTGATGAAAAATCACTCCCATGAATTCCTCTTACAATTATGTAGAGAAGGGCCAAAAATATTTCAGACAAGATCTAAAAGAAAATATAATACAGAAAAATAAATAAAATTTTATATTACTTGGCTTTTTAATTCAGAAATCTTAGCTTTTGATATATTAAAATAAATGGGAAATCTGTCTATTAACTAAAAATATTATCTTCCAAAATATATCTGATATCTTAGATATTTATTAGCAAAAAGAGATTTACAAAAATAAAGAACTTAGTCATTCAGTAGTTTTCTGATACCAAAATAAAAGAAATACGGTACAGCATTTCTCATTCAGTCCCCATCTACACATCCATGAGACTAAATTGTTGGCAGATGTATTTGGGAGACAAGGCTTCCTTCTACCACTCAAGCCCCATTTGTGAAATAGAGGCTCTACCTTGGATTACAGTACATGAAGACTGGGGCCTTGATCATCCTTGTTCTAGCTTGTGAGGTGGGTCAAGCAAAGGAACCTCAGGCTGATCTCTCTCCTCACTGTGCACTCAGTTATTAGAGTGGGCTGACACTCAGGGGAAAAACTTGCCAATGTCCCCACCTCCAACTTCAGAGTCATGCCTGAGATTTTTCTTGGAAGGAGAAACAAGACATAAAACAGAGAACATCTAATCTCCTCCCAAAAGAGCTGACTTAATTTGAAATTAAAGGATAGAGAAAAAAGTCTAAGGGTGCTCTGAAAAAATAGTGGAGAAGACCTTTTGGACATGTAAAGAACTTTGAAGTTTTCATCCCTATTCAAACAGCAAGAAAAAAAGCTGAATAAACTGAAATCAACTCAAAATCAATAGCAGAAGGAAAAATGTAAAAATCCACATATATGTAGAAATTAAATAACACACTCACATAACTAATAGGTGAAAGAAGAGATCACAAAAAAAATTAGAAAATGTCTTCAGGGAAATTTTCAGGAAAATACAACATACTAAAATTTATGCTATACATCCAAACAACTACTAACAGGAAATTTAATAACAGTAAAAAACATTTAAAAAAAAAAAGAAATACCTTATTAACACCCCAATTTTATACCACAAGGAACTAGAAAAAAACAAACAAAACTCAAAGCTAGAAGAAGGAAAAATATAATAAACATTAGAGCAGAGATATGTAAAATACTGATTAGAAAAACAATAGAAAAAATCAACAAAAAATAATAGTTGTTTTTTAAAAGAGCAACAAAATTGACTGGCCTTAGCTAGATTAGTAGAAAAGAAAGAAGACTCAGATAAAATCTGAATTATAAGAGAGACATTACAACTGCTGTCACAGAAATTACATGGATTACTATACAAACTCAAGAAAAATGTCACCAGTAAAGTGGATGATCTACAATAATATGAATAAAATTCCTAGAAATACCCAACCTATCAGATTAGATCATGAAGAAATAGAAACAGTGAACAAGGACCTAGAATGAGGAAGGAGATTAAATCAGTTATTAAAACCTATCAGAAAAGTCCAGCACCAAATGGCTTCACTGGGGAGTTCTATCAAACGTTTACTGAAGATTATTTTATAATACAATGGTATTGTATTATATAATATATAATATATATAACACAATATATGGATATTACCTTATACAAAATATAAGGTAATATCCATATATTTTTATAGCTACATTCTGTAATATGTAGAGATATGTGAAATAAGTGCGGCAAAATCGTATTTTCCATTTTGGGTTTACTTAAACTCTCTTTTCTACTATATTTTGTGTATGTTTGAAGGCTTTTATAATAAAATGTATTTACTGGCAACCCCCAAAAAACATTTACAGAATAATTAACACTGATGTCTATAATCCTCCTGAAATTTTTACAAATATAATGAAAAGTAAGAAACACTTCCAAACTTTTTGATGATCTTTAGTTCTTTTGTCCACCCCTAACCCAGATTGATAGCAACCAATCTGTTTTCTATATCTATGAGTTCAGGGTTTTGTTTGTTTTTAGAATCCATGTGCAAGTGAGATTATATATTATTTTTTCCTCTGGTCTGGCTTATTTCACTTAGTATAATAGCCTCAAGGACCATCCTTGTTGTCACCAAATAAAAAGATTTCATTTTTTATACCAAATATTGTGTATATATAAAATCTTTTCTTTCTTTATTAAATTTATCTTTTCTTCCATTAATAAGTTGTCTTTTTCATTTTGTCGAAAGTCTTTTCTTATTGTGTTCTTTAGTTTGATCTAGTTCCAATTGTTTATTTGTGCTTTTAGCAAACAAATTTAAAAAATCAGAGTTTTACTTCATTTCCTTATTTGGCTGCCTTTTATTTCTTTTTCTCTTCTGATTGTTGTGGCTAGGACTTCCAATACCCTGTTGAATAAAAGTGGTGAGAGTGAGCATCCTTGTCTTGTTCCTGATCTTAGAGAAAAAAGCTTTCAGGTCTTCATAATTTGGTATGATGTTAGCTGTGAGCTTGTCAAATACATTAGCTATATAGCTACTGTTGCAGGAAGGGACACCCAATGGAGGAAATTGGATGCTCAGACAACTTTGTTAGAGGAAGGAGAATTTAATGCTGGTGGAGAGCATGGAAGCTTTCAACAGACCAAAGCACGATCTCCCCTTGATTAGATTTATTACAGCTTATATACCTCTGCAGTATCTATGCAAGGGGCGTGTGATTTCTTTGAGGTTCACGTGTGCCTCATGACTTAGGATGGAAGAGGGAGCTTTCAGGTGGGGGGATATAAGGGGGCAGATATTTCCAGACCACCGTCTTACAGGGTTGTTTGTCTTGAGACCTTGGTGTTATCAGCACTGTTATAGGATTATCGAACAGAGAGACGGCACACTGAGGCTATAAGTAGGAAGCAACACTTACTAATGCCAGCATCTGCTCAGTGGATTCCCATCCAAAGGCTGAGCCCCGATTGTAACATAAACAAGCAGTTTTATACAGTCTTGTTATTCCTACACAACTACAACGATAAGAAAGACATTAGTTGGTTGGCAATCTGTGAATCAACAGAAGTTAGCTGGAGGGTCTTGAGGTGGGGAGGTAGCTATGGGAAAGCATGTTAGCTGGAGAGTTCTGGAGGGGAGTGAGGGCAGATTAAATGGGCTTTAACTGGCTAAATTGGTCATTTCTGCAAGCCCTTTCCCCTGCGCCATTTCTGGTGCCCCCTCTCCTCTCTCAACTGTATTGAGAGTTTTTATCATGAATAAATGTTGGTTTTTGTCAAATGTATTTTTTTGCATCTATTGAGAAGAGATGTGTAATTTTTATCTATGTTGTTAATGTGGCATAATGGTCATATGGTAGAAAGCACTAAAAATCCCACTAAACTACTAAAACTAATAATTAATTCAATAAAGTTTCAGGATACAAAATTAACACATAATAATCAGTTGCATTTCTATACACTAACAACAAACATATGGAAAGGAAATTAAAACAATTCCATTTATAATATTAGTTAAAAATGCTTAGAAATGAACCTAACCAAAGATATGAAAGATTTGAACATAAAAACAAAATGTTGCTGAAAGAAATTAAAGGAAGACAAATAAACAAACAAAGGATAGACGAACAAAAAGATAGACAAAAAAACTTCTATTTTCATGGATTGGAAGACAATATTGTTAATATATTCATACTATTGAAAAGCAATCTACAGATTCGTCACAAAAACCTATTTAAATTCTAATGTCATGATTTTCAGGTATATAAAAATTCACCCAAAACTTTATATGAAAACCAAAGGGCTATACTAGCCAAAAATCTTTGAAAAAGAAGAGCAAAGTTGGAGGGTCTATGTTTCCTGAATATAAAACATATTACCAAAGCTACAGTAATCAAAACAGATTTTGTACTGGAATAAAAACAGAATATAGACCAATGGAATTGAATATAGAACTCAGAGTTAATCCTCATATGTTTGATTAAATGATCTTTGAAAAAATGCCAAATCAACTAAATTAGAAAAGGACAATTTCTTCAACATGTGGTGCTGGAAAAACTGTCAATAGGCAAAAAGAATAAAATTGGTCCCTTTTTCATAACATAAAAAAATTTAACTCAGTTAACTAAGAACCTAAATATAAAACCAAAACTATAAAAAATTCTAGAAGAAAACTTAATAAAGAATAGAGTTGGCAAGGATTTCATGGATAAGACATCAAAAGCACAGGTAACAAAAACAAAATAGACAAATGGAACTGAATCAAACTTAAAAACATCTTTGCATCAAAGTACATAATCAAAGAGTGAAAAGGCAACTTATGTAATGGAAGATAATATTTTCAGCCAAATCAGATAAGAGATTAATATCCAGAATGTATAAGTAACTCCTACAACTCAATAAAAATTAATAAACAAATTTAAGAATGTCAATGCACTTGAATTAGATATTTCTCTAAAGATGAATTAAAATGGCCAACAAGTATATGAAAATATTTTCAACATCACTAACCACTGGAGAAATGAAAATCAAAATCAAAATGAGATTTTATCTCACACTCATTAGTGTGGCTTCTATTTTTTAAAAAAGACTATATCAAGTGTTGGTGAAAATGTAGAAAACTGAAACCTTTTTGCACTGTTAGTGGGACTGTAAAATGGAACAAATATTATAGAAAACAGTATGGTTGTTTCTCAGAATTGGAAATGAAATTGTCATATGACCCAACAATCTTTCCTTTAGGGAATATATCTTAAAGTATTGAAAGCAGAATTTCTGGGAGATATTTACACACTCATGCTAATTGTATCATTATTCATAATAGTCAAGAGATGGAGCAATTCAAAAGTCCATCAACAAAGTAATAACTATAAATATAGCCTTAAAAAAGTTCTGTCAAATGTTGAAACATGGATATGAACCTCTAGAACATTATGCTAAATGAAATAAGCCAGACACAAAAACACAAATAGTATATATTTCCACTTATATGAGGTGTCTAAGATAGTCAGATTCATAAAAAAGAAAGAATAGTGCTTGCCACAGCCTGTGGCAAGTTTGGTAATGGGCATGCCAGATTAAAATGTTCTGGATATCTGTTGAACAACATGAGAATATATTTAACACAAAATAACCCGAAAGATAGAAGCTATGCAAAGTATGCTCAAATCATAGTAGAATTAAGTTGGAAATCAATAAAATAAAATAGCTACAAAACTTGAATATAAAATTATACACTTCTAGAGTTCTAGTCAAGATGATGGAGGTAAAGCTGTGCTTGCCTCCTGCCATGACAACATAAAAAATTACAAATAAGTTATAGAACAATCAACCTAGAGGACCATCTGAAGAATAGCTGAACATAACTTCCTATAGCTAAGGATATAAATGAGAAGTCATGTTGACAATGGTAGGAGGTCAGAGACACCAAATGTGTTATCCCATAAAAAACATATGAACAAAAAAGATATAATATGTTGAACTATCCTTGTGCCCTTGCAATAAACCCCATTTGATCATAATGTATAATCTTTTTAATGTGTTGGTATTTTATTTGCAGTATTTTGTTTAAAAGTTTTGCATCTCTATTTATCAGATATTGTCTGTAGTTTTTTAACGTTATTTTTACAAGGTTTTGGTATCATTGTAATGGCCTTATAAAATGAATTAACAAGTATTGCCTCTTCTCCAATTTTTTGGAAGAGTTTGAGAATGACAGGTATTAAATCATCTTGAAGTTTAGTAGAATTCACTAGTACAGCCATTTGGTTCTGGAAGCAAAACAATCAACGTGATATGTCATGTAAACAAAATAAAAAATAAAAATCATCTGATGATATTGATAGATGCAGAAAAACATTTAACAACAAATAACAAGTATTGATGAGCCTGTGAAGAAAAGCGAATGCTTATGCAGTATTGAAATTGTAAATTAGTGTAGCCTCAATGGAAAACAATATGGATAGTCTTCACAAAAATTAAAAATAGAACTATTGTATCCATTCAACTTGGAGCTAATACTTGAATCTCTATTTCTAGAAATTGGACCTAGGTTTTGGGTTAAATTTAAGCTAATTGTGTTTCAAATACTTCCAGGTAAAAGAAAACTAAAGGACCAGGCGGGCCTGACACCATATTTGTTTCACTCCAATTTCTCATGAGAAAATAAAACAATATATTCCCAGCTTACCTCAAGTATATAGAAGGATCACAATACAATGTATGAAAAAGGGCTATGCAAATTATAAAAATTTGCATCTTTATTTTTTTATTTTTAATAGCATTTTATTGCCTTCCAATAGTATATATTCTGCTTTAGTTATATTCATTTATTAGTTTATGTTGTCTCCTTACTATATTGTTAAGATCTGGAGGGCAGGAATCTGTATTTGTTTGTTAACCATTCTACCCAAAACATGCATCAATAGAATAAGGTCTAGTATATGTTATATAGGAAAGAAATATTTGTTAAATAAATCAAAATATTGTTTATGGCCATGTCACCCTGGATATGCCCGATCTTGTCTGATCTCAGAAGCTAAGCAGATCCGGCCTGGTTAGTACTTGGATGGGAGACCACCTAGAAATAGCGGATGTTGTAGGTGGAAAAAAAATGTTAATGCTCGATATAGGGCCAGGAAAAAAATGGCATAGATGATAGAAGCTCTGTTCATCCCTCTTGTGACCACATCAAAGTTGTGATGGAAACACAGAGTAAACAGCAAAGCAGGCATCACCTAGGATTTAGATGAACGGAAGCACTACAACTAGGAGAGAAATAAGAAATCACCCTGTAATGGTAGAAGGTAGGAGGGAGCAAAGGATGAGGCTGCTTGTTTTCCAACCGCTAAGTGGGACATAGGCTGCAGCAGTTGATAGCTGTGAGCGGACTTTCAAGGTGATGGACCTGCTTTCTCTTGCACCAGCACCAGGGCAGCTACTCAGGGGTACCAGGGACTTATAGGGGCACTGAGTTGTTGGAAAGAGGCTGGAAGCGAGGCTTTCTCTTAGGCAGAAGTGCTGGCGGTATCCATTGTTTCTCTATTGAGCCCTTCCACATCCCAGTGTGCAGTCACAGGTGCCGATATAGCTAAGATGTCATCAAACTGGAAAACAGAGGTTGCTCTGCCCAGAGGATTCCCTGAAATTCCAAACTCCCCCAATTCACAGCTCCACAAGCCGCATTTAGTTCTCTTCTGTGTGAGGGCAGTGATCCTTGCTGAGGCAACTTTAAGACTAACACTGGTGGCAGCTGGCCTTGGTTTCTGGCATGGCTTCTTGAAGCAGCTATAAGTTACAGCATCCAGTGGATTGCTTGCTGGATCTTAACAGGTGGCACTGGAAGGGCACAGGAGGGAGCTAAAATTAGCTTACAGCTGAACCCCTCTCAGGACTGTGCCACTGGACATCTACTACAACAAAGCCATTGCTAATAAGACTGGAGACTTAGGAACTTTGCTTAGTACATGGAAACAGACACAGAAAGGCAGCCAAAGTGGAAGACAAAGAAGCAGAAACCATATGAGAGAACAGAACTGAGGTCAGGAATAACGGAGTCAAGCAATCTAACAGATACAAAGTTCAAAATATTGGTTAAAAAAACACTCAATGAACTTAGGGGAAGTGTAGATGGACTCAGCGAGAAGCTTTAACAAGGAGATAAAGTACATAAAAATAGAAATGGAAATTATAAAAGGGAACCAATCTGAAATGAAGACACATTACTGAGATGAAGAGTACATTAGGAGGGAATCAACAGAGTGGATAAAGAGGACCGAACCACTGATATAGAGGATGGGGAAGCCAAGGACACTCAATCAGAATGGCAAGAAAAAAGAAGCCGAGACTATAATAATAATTTAAGGGCCGATGGAACAAAATTAAATGTAAAAAATATCCATGTCATAGGGGTACCTAAAGGAGAACAAGAAGTTGAAGAGCTATTTGAAAGAAATAATGATAGAAAACTTCCCTACATGGTGAAAGAAATAGACATACAACCGCAGGAAGCTCAGAGAGTCCCAAAAAAGATGAACCCAAAGAGGCCCACACCAAGACACATTATAATTAAAATGACAAAGGTTAAATACAAAGAGAGAATCTTAAAAGCAGCAAGAGAAAAGCAAGATATTTCTACTACAAAGCACCCATAAGACTGGAAACTGATTTTCTTAAAAGAAACTTGCAGGACAGAAGGTCTTGGCACAAAATAGTCAATGTGATGAAAACCCAGAATCTATAACCAAGAATACTTTATCTAGCAAGCTATCATTAAAGTCAAAGGACAAATAAGTAGTGTCTCAGACAAAAATAAGCTAAAAGAATTTATCAGTATCAAGCTAAATTACAAGAGGTATTGGAGGGACTTCTTTAAGAAAAGAAAAACATGTATCAAAAACATGAATAAAAGATGGTAATAACTACAAGTACCTCAGATGAATAGAATTAAGTGCTTCAACGAAAGGATAGCATGGCTGAATGGATTAGAAGACCTCTACATATGGTGCCAAAAAGAGACTCAAATCAGATTAAAAATATACACAGAGACTAAGAGGAAGGGGATGGAAAAAGATATAGCCTTGATGAATGAAGTAAGTCAGACAGAGAAAGACAAATGTCACATGATTTTATGTACAGTGGTATCTAAAAACCAAAATAAACAAAAAAATAAAACTAACTCATATATTCAGAGAATATTGAGGGTTACTAGAGGGGAGAGGGGTTTGGAGGGGGGACAGTGAAAAAGGGCAAAAGGATTAAGAAGTATAAATGGACACTTACAAAATAGAAATGGAGATATGAAGTATAGCATAAAGAAAATAGTTAACAATGTTATAGTAAGTATGTAAGGAGGAAGAGGGGTACTAGATTCAGTGGAATGATCACTTTGTAAGTTATATAGATCTCTAATAACTATGCTGTACAACTTAAACTAATATATTATTATATGCCAACTATAATTTGAAAACTAATTGAATTATACAGTGTAAATATGAACAACTAATTATCCATTATATTTCAATAAAGCCAGAAAAAATTTTAAAAAAGTTAATGTTTATTATAAAAATAAGTTAATGATGAAGATGTACAAATTGCCATATGAAAAACAGTTATGGGGATGTAAATTACAGCATATGGAATATAATTAATAATATAATAACTATGCACAGTGTCAGATGGGCACTATGTTGTATACCGAACTAATAAAATATTGTACATCAACTGTTGAAAAAAATTCTTTTAAGTTATTGACAAAGAAATAATTATCAAGGTAGCCAAGGTAAAGAAGACATTATCCCATAAAGAAAATCCCATTAGGCTATTGCATTTTGAAGCAAAAGCCCTACAAACTAGGAGAGAGTGGAATCAAATATTTAAAATAATGAAGGAGAGACATCACCAGCCAAGAATAATATATCCAGAAAAATTAACCTTTAGATAGGAAGGAATATTAGAGGCTTTTCCAGACAAACAGGAACTGAGAGAATGTACCACCGCAGGACCTGCATTATAAGAAATGCTAAAAGGAGCTCTTCTACCTGAAACAAAAACTCAAAATGACACAGAACTGTGAGTAAAATGACAGAAGCATAAAACTGCAAATCTTATTCAAAATAAGGTATTAAACATGTAAATATAAGATAACAATTAAAGCTGGTTAAAAACATTTTTAAAAAGGCAATAGTTTCTATAATTTGGAAGTGAATGCACAGCATAAAAAGGGATATTCTGTGACAACAAAAACATAAAAAGATGAGGAAAAAGTAGAAAACCGACACAATTGAATAAAGACAAAATCACAAGAACAAAAACTATTGTACATATGAAAATCTTTTGAGTAAATGCAATAATAACACAAAATATAAATCTAGGGAAAAAACCACAATATTTTTCATGAGGAAACAAGTGTTCCAGTAAAGATGGCAGAGTAAGTAAATGCTGTGCTCACTTCCTTCCATGACAGCACTGTAATTACAACTAAAATATAAAACAACAGACATTGGCTGATATTGGCCTGCATAGGAGCCCCTCCCAAGAGACCCCATAACTGAAACATCTGGTGGCCGACTTAAATCACAACAGAATACCACCCAATTATCCTTGTAAGTAGCGCATGGAAAGGGTAATCTTGGCAGGCATAAGAACCCTCTGGGGCAAAGTCTGCTCCAGGCGGTCAGCTCCTCCCACCTCCAAAGCATTTCATATGCTGTGGTCATGGCCAATACTCACAGCCAGTAAGCTTGAAGGTCAATCCCATGCACTGAAAGAAAACAGCAAGCAAGACAGTTGCAACAAGAGGGCACTTACAACCCATACAAGTAACACTCCTGGAGCATCCAGATCAGGTAACTTAGGAGAATTACACCACTGGGCCTCCCACAGATCTATTACATAAGGCAAGACTGCAAAGACTTGGAGACTCAGCAGATCTACCTAATACATAGAAGCAAAAACAGAGAGGCAGCTAAAATGAGAAAAAATAAAGTCCCAAATAAAAAATAGAAGAAAACTCCAGAAAAAAAGAACTAAATGAAATGGAGGCAAGCAATCTACCAAATAGAGTTCAAAATACTGGTTATAAGGATGCTTATCGAACTTAGTGAGAACTTCAGCAAAGAGACAGTAAGCATAAAAATCATAGAAACCATAAAAAGAAACTGTCAGAAACAAATAATATAATAACTGAAATAAAGGACACATTAGAAAGAATCAACAGCAGATTAGATGAAGCAGAGAATCAAATCAGTGATTTAAAAGACAAGGTAGCAGAGATGGGAGGAAACATGGTGGAGTGAGAGACGTCTTCGGTTCTCTCCCCCTGAAACAACAATAAGCTGAACATTTAAAACTCAATAAAAAAATACCTAAACCGCATACTAGCAAGTCTGAGTGTGGGATCTATACATAAGAGCTACTATGGGTCAGGATTCCGGGTGTTGGGCGATGGACTGGGTGAAATAAAGAAGCTGCCTCTTGCAGCTGTCAGAGCTCCTTGCAGGATGAGGGGAGGGGTGAAGGTGAGGCAACTTCCCTGAACAGCCTACCTGGAAGTGCCAGAACTTCTAGCAGCTGGCAGTAGGGCCCAGTCATTAGGCAGAAAGCAGAGAAGTGGACGGGGCAGCAGAAAAAAACAATTGATTTTTACTGGCCCCAGTTCCAAAACTGAGGCTGAGCTGCAGCATCCAACCCCTAACACATAGGGCCCATCCCCCCATATCCTCCTAGATCTAACATCGTGGAGCCCCAAGGGAATCTGAAGAAAAAGCTGCTGAGACTGAAGTTACCTCTTGCAGTCTCTGGAGCTCCCTGTGGGAGAAGGGGAGGGGAGAAGGTGCTGCAACTTCCCTAATCAGCCTGCCTGGAAGTGCCAGACTTCTAGCAGCTGGCAACAAGACCCAGTTATCAAGGCAGAAAGCAGAGAAACAGGACAGGACCGCAGAGAAACAACAGTTGATTTTACCAGCCCCAGTTGCAAAACCGAGGCTGAGTCGCAGCCCCCAACTCCCAACCCAGAAAGCCCCTCCCACCACACCATCTGAGACTGATCACCACGGAGCTCCAGAGGAATTTGAGCAAATGCTACCGAAACCATTGCTAACACTGACAGGTACTGAAACTAAAAGTAGCAAGTGTGATTAAATATCTACAAGAAAATAAAAAAGACATTTAGGCTTTATATAAAAAGCAGGGATCCAAGAGGATTACATGCCACCTACTGGAAACCAAAAGAAAATTGCCTTCTTTGCAGCAGGCTAATCTTCTTTCTGGAGAAAAATGCCAAGGTGGAGAAACTGTCCATTAAACACCATGAACAACCAAGGTGACAAGGCATCTTAGAAAGAAAGAGAAAAATTTCCAGAAAATAAGCTTACAGACATAGAAATATGTGACTTAAATGACAGAGAATTCAGGATGGTACTTCTGAAAAAACTCAGTGAGATCCAAAACAACTCAAATCAACAATTTCAAGAAATGAAAAAACAACTTGATGAGCAGAGCAAGGAGACTGAAACCCTCAAGAGGAACTAAATACAACTATTGGAGATAAAGAACACACTGCAAGAGTTGAAAAATGACATAACTAGATTGGGAGATAGAGTTGATCAAATGGAGGAAAGGATCAGTGATATCGAAGACAGAAATTTAGAAATAAATGGAGAGGAAGAAGAGAGAAACCGAAAAATGAAAAATAATGAAAGAGAAATTCAAGAGCTAGCTGATACCATCAGGACAGGAAACATAAGAATAATGGACATTATCAAAGGTGAGGAAAAGGAGCAGAAACCAGCAAGCATTTTCAAACAAATAGTGGATGAGAATTTTCACAAATGCAAGAAATGAGCTGGAGATTGAAATTCAAGAAGTCGACAGATCACCCAATTATCTCAACCCAAAGGTCTTCACCAAGACACATTGTATTAAAATTATCAAAAATCAATGATGAAGACAGAATTTTCAGGGCAGTGAGGGAAAAGAAGACGGTAACATATAAAGGAAAACCCATTAGATTTTCATCACACTTTTTAGTGCAAACCTTACAAGCCAGAAAAGGAATGGAATCAAATATCTAAACTATTAAGTGGAAGGAACTACCAGCTTAGAATAATGTATCCAGCTAAGCTTTTCTTTAAATATGAAGAAGAAATTAAGACCTTCCCAGACATACAAAACTTGAGGGACTTCTTCACTACCAGGCCTGCATTACAGGAAATACTGAAAGGTATGAGCTCATATAAAACAAAATAACAAAACAGAAAATAATACATAATTAGGAGTAAAGTGACTATCATACAAATAGAAGCAGAGGAGTTCAATCCTTACTAAGAACAGGGCATTATAAGCTTAAATAACAATAAGAGACTTGCCATAGCAAGATAGTAACAAATGTTGAGCATACATAGGCCAAATTGAGATGACTGAAAAGGGGAGGATTCATAGATCCAAATTCGCAAAGGGGAAAAGAGATCAGGCACACGCAGAAGGAAATGGATGACTGTATATATATAACTATCCTTTACATATTTGTAATGGTAACCACACATCAAAAATTCAGAATTAACGTATATAACTTAAAAAGAAGAACCAGAAGCAAAAACCACAAAAGCCAACAAAAATAAAGAAAACATAAACACAAGGACAAGGAAGCAATGGAAACACTGAGCTATCAGAAAGCAAACGATAAAATGGATATAAGAAGACTTCATATTTCAATAATCACCCTAAATGTATAAGGACTGAACTCACCAATAAAAAGGCAGAGAGTTGCAGATTGGATCAAAAAACAAAACTTGACTATATGCTGTCTCCAGGAGACACATCTCAGTTACAAAGACAAATATAGACTCAAAGTGGAAGGGTGGAAAATGATATTTCAAGCAAATGGCATTCAGAGAAAAGCAAGAGTAGCAGTACTAATATCAGATGAAATAGACTTCAAAATAAAAACGGTAAAATAGATACTAAGGGGCACTTCATAATTATAAAGAGAATCATGCATCAAGAAGACGTAACACTTATTAAATGTATGCTTCCAATCAGGGAGCCCTGAAATATGTGAAGCAATTACTAACATAACTAAAGAAAGAAACAGACCAAAGCGCTATCACAATAGGGGACCTAAATACCCCATCGTTGGATATGTCGGATATCATTGAAACAGAAGGTCAATAAGGAATTAACATCCTTAAATGACACATTAGACCAACTGGACATAATTGACATATACAGAGCATTCTATCCCCAAAGAGCTGCTTATACTTTCTTCTCTAGTGCACATAGAACATTCTCAAGAATTGACCACATAACTGGGACACAGAAATAGCCTCAACAAATGTAAGAGGGTTGAAATCATACCAACCATATTCTCTGATCATATTGCGTTGAAACTAGAAATCGGCTGCAAAAAAAAAAAAAAAACCCACTGGAAGAACCACAAATACATGGAAATTAAACAACATGCTACTGAAGAATAACTGGGTCAGGGAAGAAATGAAAAGAGAGATCAAGAGATACATAGAAACAAATGATAATGATAGTACAACATATCAAAACTTTTGGGACACTGCAAATGTGGTCTTAAGAGGAAAATTCATATCATTACAGGCCTACCTCCAAAAACAAGAACAACTCAAATAAATGACCTAACGCTTTTCTTAAAAAACTAGAAAAAGAAGAACAAATGAGGCCTAAGGTCAGCAGAAGGAAAGAAATCATCAAAATTAGAGCAAAAATAAATGAAATTGAAAACAAACAAACAAACAAAAAATAGAAAAAAATAAATACAACAAGAAGCTGGTTCTCTGAGAAGGTTAATGAAATTGACAACCCCCTGGCTAGACTCACTAAAGAAAAAAGAGAAAGGACACAAATAAACAAAATCAGAAGTGAAAGAGGGAAAATTACAACTGACATCACAGAAATAGGAAGGATCTTGCAAGAATACTATGAAAAAGCATATAATAACAAATTTAATAATCTAGAAGAAATAGACCAGTACTTAGAAAAATACAATCTTCCTAGACTGAATCAAGAAGAACTGGAAAATCTAACCAGACCAATCAGCAATATGGAAATTGAAATAATTGCGACAACCTGGATGGACCTCGAGATAATCATGCTAAGTGAAATAAGCCAGAGAGAAAAGTTGAAAACCACATGATATCACTTATATGTGAAATATAAACCTAAAAGCAACAAATGAACAGGACATACAGAGATTTAGGGTTATGGACAATGGACTAGTGGTTACCAGAGAGTAGGGGTGGGGGAGGAGAGAAGAGGTAGACAAGATAAAGAGGGTCAAATAAAGGGGGTAGGGGTAGGGCGAAGTGGATAAACGGGATCAAATATATAGTAGCTGAAGGAAACTGGACTCTGGATGGTAATTACACAATAGAATATATAGATGTCAAATTATAATGTACACCTGAAAATTATATAATTGTATTAACCAATGTTACCCTACTAAACTTAAAAAAAGAAATACAAAATAAAGGGTAAAAAAAAAAAAGACAAGGTAGCAGAAAACAGCAAAATCAGAACAGCAATAAAAATGGATTTTAAAAAATGAGGATAGTTTAAGGGACCTTTGGGACAACATCAAGCACAGCAACATTTGCCTCATAGAAGTGATAGAACAAGAAGAAAGAGAACAAAAGGTTAAGAACCTATTTGAAAAACAATGACTAAAAATGTCTGTAATCTGGCAAAGAAAATAGACATACAAGTCTAGGAAATGTAGGGTTCCAAAAAAGATGACACCAAACAGGCCCATATCAAGATAAATTATAATTAAAATGCCAAAAGTTAAAGACCAATAGAGAATCTTAAAAGCAGCAAAAGAATAGTGGTTAGTTACCTATAAGAAAGCTACCATAAGACTGTCAGATAATTTCTCAACAGAAACTGCAGGCCAGAAGGAATTGGCAGGAAATATTCAAAGTGATAAAAAGCAAGAACCTACAACCAAGACTACTCTACCAAGCAAGACTATTACTTAAAATTCAAAGAGAGATAAAAAGTTTTCCAGACAAGAAAAAGGTAAAAGAATTCATCACCACCAAACCAGATTCACATGTTAAAGAGAGTTTTTTAAGAAGAGGAAAAAATAAAACATAAATATTAATAATAAAATGGCAATTACTAGTTACCTATTAATAATCACTTTAAATGTAAATGGATTAAATGCTCCAATCAAAAGACATAGGGTAGCTGAATGGATTAGAAAACAAGACCCATACATATGCTGTCTACAAGAGAACCACTTTAAATAGAAAACACAGACTGAAAGCAAAGGATGAAAAATATATTTTATGCCAATGGAAACAATAAAAGTTGTGGTAGAAATATGTATGTCAGACACAATAGATTTTAAACAAAGCTATGAGACAAAAAAACATTTCATAACGATAAAGGAATCTTTCCAAGAAAAGGATGTAATCCTTGTAAACATTTATGCACCCAACATAGGCACACCTAAATATATAAAACAAATAGTAACCAACATAAAATGAAAGATCAACAATAATGCAGTAATAGTAGAAAACATTAACACCTCATTGATATCAAGAGATAGATCTTTCATACAAAATCAACATGGATGCAGTGGTCCTAAATGACACATTAGACCAGATGAATTTAATTGATATTTTTAGAGCATTTTACACCAAAGTAGCAGACTATACATTCTTTTCAAGTATGCATGGAACATTTTACAAAATAAGCCATATTTTAGGACACAAATAAGTTAAGAAGATTAAATCATGCTGTGTCTTCTTTGACCACATTGGTATATAATTAGAAATTAATTACAAGAAAAGAGCTAAAAAACACACAAATGCATAAAGACTAAATAACATACTATTAAACAATGAATGGGTTAAGAATGAGATCAAGGACAAAATCAAAACATACTTTCATACAAATGATAATAAAAACACAACAACCCAAAATCTGTGGGAAACAGCAAAACCATAAGAGAAAAATTTATAGCAATACAGGCCTACTCAACAAACAAACAAATGAACAAAAAAGTCAAACAAACAATCTAACTTTATACTTAAAGAAACAAGAGAAAGGACAGGCAACAAAGCACAAAGTGAGTTGAAGGAAGGAAATAGTAAAGATCAGAGAAGAAATAAACAAAATTGGGTCTAAAAAATACAAAAGATCAATGAAACCAAGACCAGGTTCTTTGAAAAGATAAACAAAATTAATAAACATTTAACCAGACTCAACAAGAAAAAAAAAGAAAAGACTCAGATAATTAAAAACAGAAATAAAAGAGAAGTGACAATGGACACCACAGAAATACAAAGGATTATAAGAAAATACTACAAGCAATTAAATGTCAACAAATTAAAAATATGGAAGAAATGAATACGTTCCTAGAAACACATAATCTTCCAAGGCTGAATTAGAAGGAAAAAAAAAACCGGAAAAACTGAACAGACTGATTACTACTAACAAAATTGAATTCATAATCAAAAAACTCCCAACAAATAAAAGCCCTGGACTGGATGACTTCGCATGTGATTTTACCACACACTCCAAAAAGGATTAACACCTACCTTTCTCAAACTATTCCAAAAATTGAAGGAGAGAGAAGACTCTCACACTCTTTTTATGAGGCCACCATTACCCTGATTCCAAAACTAGACAAAGACAATAAAAAACAGAAAATTATAGGCCAATAGTCCTGATAAACACTGATGTAAAAATCCTCAGCAAAATTTGCAAACTGAATTCAGCAATGCATTAAAAATATCAAATGCCATGGTCAAGTTGGATTTATTCCTGGGATGCAAGTTTGATTCAACATCCACAAATCAATTAATGTGATACACCACATTAAGAAATTAAAAAATAAAAAACCATACGATCATATCAATAGATGCAGAAAAGTGTTCAAACAAAAATCCAGCATTGATTTACGATAAAAACTCTCAGCAAAGTGGGGACAGAGGGACCATACCTCACATAATAAAGGCCATATATCACAAACCTACATCTAATGTTATACTCAATGGGGAAAGGCTAAAAGCATTTTCCTTAAGATCAGGAACAAAATAAAGATGTCCACTTACCCCACTTCTATTCAACATAGTATGGGAAGTCCTAGCTATAGCAATCATACAAGGAAAAGAAATAAAAGGCATCCAAATTGGAAAGAAGAAGTAAAACAATTATTTGCAGATGACATGATACCATGTCTAGAGAACCCTAAAAGTTCCACCAAAAACTGTTAGAACTGATAAATGAATTCAGTAAAAGTAGGATACAAAATTAATCTCTAGAAGTCAGATGCCTTTTAATATATCAATGATAAACTATCAAAAAGATAAATTATAAAAACAATCCCACTTGCAATAGCATCAGAACAGTAAAATACCTAGGAATCAAAGTAAGCAAGGAGGCAAAGACCTATTCTTAAAAAATTCTAAGTTATTAAAAAAGAAATTCAAGACAATAAAAATAAATGAAAGTATATTCTGTGCTCATGGGTAGGAAGAATTAACATTAATAAAGTGGCTATACTACCCAAAGCAATCTACAGATTCAATGCAATCACTATCAAAAATACCAGTGGTATTTTTTCAGAAAACTAGAACAAATAATCCAAAAATTTATATAGAACCATAAAAGATATCGAATAGCCATGGTAATCTTGAGAAAGAAGAACAAAGAAAATAGAAGATATCGCACTCCCTGATATCAAACTATAGTACAAGGCTATAGTCATCAAAACACCACAATACTGGCAGATATATAGATCAATGAAACAGAATAGAGAGTCCAGAAATAAATACATGCCTATATGGTCATTTAATCAATGACAAAAAATGGTAAGAATATACTGTGGGTAAGGACAGTCTCTTCAACAAATAATGTTGAGAAACTGGACAGATACATACATGCAAAACAATGAAACTGGACTAGCTTCTTACACCATATACAAAAATAAACTCAATAAAGATTAAAGATTTAAATGTAAGACCTAAAACTGTAACACCTCTAGAAGAAAACAGGCAGCAAACTCTGATACTGCTATTAGTAATATATATTTTTCCTAATATATCTCCTCAGACAAAGAAACAAAAGAAAAACAAATGGGACTATATCAAACCAAAAATTTTCTGCAAAGCAAAGGAAACCATCAACAAAATGAAAAGACAACCTACTAAATGGGAGAAGATATTTGCCTATGATACATCTGATTATGCCTATGATACATCTGATAATATCCAAAAATTATAAGAAACTCATACAACTCAACAACAAAAAAATCAGACAATCAAATTTAAAAATAGGTAGAAGACCTGAATAGGTATTTCTCCAAAAAGGAAATACAGATGGCCAACAAACATATGATAAGATGTTAAAGATTACTAATCATCAGAGAAATGCAAATTAAAACTGTGATGAGATATCATCTCACACCTACTTGTGGACCCAGTTCTGTCTCCTGCCAATGGCCTAAACTATTAGGCTCACCTGCAGTTATCCCTTGCAGCTATGCAATTGCATGCAACCAGCTCAAGTCTCTACACTGGCCTCCAGTGCCATGCACATATGCATGGGAAAACCCTGCAGCCACAAAAGTGTACAGCAACTGCCTGATATCCCATAGCTACCAATGCACTTTAGCTGGTTTTGCCCTTACTGCTGTGTCTGCCCTCCACCACTATATGTGTGCCTGCAAATGCCACATACCACTAGTCAATACCTGCAGCTGAATTTGTATATTCCACTGACTTGCAGGTACTTCTGCCTGACCTGTTTCCTAGCAGCTGTGTGGGGAGTTTGGGTTCAGCTCAGAAAAAGAATAAAGGTCCTATTTTCTTCACCATGCCTTCATGTTTCCTGTTATTTTCATTTGCACTCCCTTTGAGGAAATATAATCCAATGTAAGAGATATCCCCTTAAAAGAAAATTTACTGAGGCCTTGTGTTTTTTAAAATTTTATTTTGTTATTAGTATCAAGTATACAGTACATTGATTAGACATTTATATAGTTTATAAATAACCCGCTGATGGCTATTTCCTCTGGCTCTCTACCTCACCATTAAATTAATGCTAACTGCATTTCCTATGCCATGCTACCAAACACTGAGCTTATCTATCAACTATTAGTTTGTACTTCACCCCACCGCACTGAATTAAGTGGACCAGGTAGACTGAAAAAGACAGGGACCTTATCACTTCACTCCTACCTGGGGTTACTCAAGGGAGCAAGCAAGAGATGAGCAAAACAAACAGACCACAGATTGCTGGTGAGCAGAACTTAAGGGCAGTGGGGGAGAGGTGAGTATAAAAGGTGACGAGGGGGTCAACTACGGTGTGACGCGTGGGATCCTGATTTTGGTTGCCGAGTCTGCAATGCAACAGACAACTTTGGGCTTATGAAGTAGTGCCCCTGACCTTTTGATGGGGGCTTGACTGAAGCATGCCCAAGGGGTTTCTATGGGAACAAACACAAGCACAGGTTTCGGCCTTCAAAATCAGAGTCAGGAATTTTGTTGATGGCAATGTGTTGCAAAGAGGGACAGTCATCGCGCTCTGATGAGTATTTTCTTTTCATTCTTAGGCAGAGGGGCGAGTAAAGGACATTCGAGTCGCCCGAGGGTGCTTTTCAAACAACTGATGTGACGTGCGCAGCGCTGTTTCGTGAACACACGTCCTGCACGATCATACTCGCTCTTGAAAATGAGACCTACTGGAAAAGGACACGTGCAGCTCTGACGGGTAAGTCCTCTTTTTCAACACCTGAAGAGTTAAAGTGTGATCATTGCTATCTGAGGTATGAAGAAAAAGTGAAACGCAAAGAATGCCATGATCCTGTGTGCATTCACTGTTTCTTAACAGGCTTCCGTGATGGAACGTTGGAGAAGCAATGAACTCTCTCGGTGAGTCACAGGTGCCCTCTCTTTCCTAAACCTTGGCTGAAAGATAGCAGCAGGGCACAGAACGAGCTCTCACATTGTCGATACCAATTTTTGCCCTGTAGATATGTTGGCCTCTGCCTGAAACGCTTTTCTGATTTCTGAAAACAATCCGGAATCCATCCCAAACTACACAGGAGGTTATGAATTCAACAATGAAAACCTATCTAAGTAGATCCTTGAGCACATTTTTGTTGGCTTGCCTAAGGGGGAGGAGTTGGAGAGGGGTTGGAGAGGCCAATGAGGCAAAGGGGAGTCGTCCTAACGGAGGTGCTAACTAGACTTCCTGCCCACCGTTCATAAATCCTGAATCCTCAAGCCATCCAATGGAATGCATGTCAAGTCGGAATACCATCTTCCCACTATCACAGCACATTCATGATGCCAGGAAGTAAGAGAGGAAGCATGAGTTGGCCCTTCAGCCGATGAAGCGTTCTGGACCGCTGATTTTGAAAACCAGCTGAGTGAAGTCAGTGCCAAGTTCCCTTTTCAGCCATCAGGGCCCCAAACCCAACTTTGGCCTCAGAGAGTCTGGGCCTCTACCTGGGACCGAAGGAATTCGGGAGGGGATTCTTCTTTCTGAGGAGAGGAGGCTCTTGTCCTCCTAACAATTCTGCCCTGCCTGATCTGTGCAGGTCAGCCAGCCTTAGCTCAAAGCAGTCCAGACAGGACAGTCAGCGCGCCCCCTGATGGCCCTGAGTGGTAGCGCATGCAGCTCTATCCTAGTGATTGGGTTTGTTTTGAGGAAGGTAAGGTTCCGTTCTGGCTGATTTCATTTCTTTCACATTTTCCCAGCGCGTTTACTTGCTTTTAGCATAGATGGTCGACAAGTTTAGAGTCATTTCAGGTGCCCAGTGGAGTGATGCGACCTTTCCCTACCTTACCATGGGTTCACCACCCGAAATCTGTTGTCAACTGCCACTGTGCTAACTATCACAATATGATTGAGCCTCACTCCCCTCACCTTTTTCACCTGACCTTCAGGCCCATGCTTAAAGAAATATTGACAGATCTCAGAGGGGAACAACACATGACACTCTCACTCATACAACTGAGTAGACTGTACCCATGCCAATTTGCACTCACACTTAAGCACACATGCAGTACGCCCATCTCGTCATACACCCCTTGGAATACTTTTGGACACTCATTGAAATTCTCATACACAACCCAGTTGTACACACTCAAGCTTTGACACATGTCTGGAGCTTAATGGGCAGGCATCTCACACACACACTGTTAGTGCCGAGCTGATCGAGAAGAGAAGATTTTGGTGGTGAGATGCCCAGTTGGAAAAGTGCACAAGAGGCCCACATGAGAATGAAATGGCAGGCACCAACTTTATTGTGGGGAGCGCACTTCTGTTGTGGGAAGTGCAGTCTATTGTGGGGGGGCAGGCTTCTGCTTCTCTTCTTCTTCTGCTCCCCTTTCTTGTGCTACCCTTCTGCTCTCCAGGGGACTGCATGGCTCCACACACATCAGAGTGCAATAATGGCATTCAGCCACACATGTTTGATACAATAAGCTGAAGTATGTTTACATATTTTAGGTACAGGTGCCCTACTACGCTAATGTAACATTCTAAATCCAGGGTCCTATTCCTAGTCATGAGCCTGGATCAGAGCCAGACTTGGGACCCGCCAGGCCTGGGACACACACACACACACACACACACACACACACATACACACACGAAGCACTGAGACACAGACCAACAGTGATCAATACCAGCCAGGCACACATTTGAACCCAGTGTCCCACACACTCGGGGAACTGGCATATCCACATGGCACCTGCAGCAAGACAGCCCTGGGTGGGCAGGTCATGGCTTTCCCTGTGGATCCAAGTCCTGTAGAGGTCCCTGGAGTCAAGCATCCCAGCCATGCCTTCGCCTTCAGCATCCTGTATGCCTTGGCCATGCATGGCCTCTGCAGCCCTGTGGCTGCTATAGTCCCAGAAAGAAAGGAAGTAAGCCTGGCAGCGTGGCTGGTGGAAGCAGCTTGGGGTCTGTACTTCCTGAAGTATAGGCCAGGCTTCAAAGAGTAATTAGCAGACCTCATGCTCCCAGAACCCAGTTTCCTGTTACCCCAATGAGGCTGGGCAGAGGGCTTGACCGAGAGTCTAGATGCCAGTTACTGGGGACCTTGGCTTGGACTACAGTCCCTCTACGGAGGTGAAGAGTATTCAGGGTGAGTATGGGGAGTGGGTGAATGACCTGGAAGGGGATGAACTGTAATAATTGTGGATGCTGGGGCCCGGTGGGAAGCTGAGAAAGATGGCAGAGGGATTGAGGGCAGGGAGGAAGAGGGGCTGCAAAGGTGAATGGAAATCAATGGGAGGGGTAAGTGGGGTGTATGACTATTTCATGGGAACATGCTGAACACATGAATCCCCTGAATTGAAAAGGAGATGAACTCAAAAGGGAGGGGTTTGACTCTCAGTGAGAAGGCGGCTTCTCAGAGGCTAGCGGTGTTATAGTATCACCCTTTCTGGATCGGGTAGCCCGGAACGGAGACATGAAAAGAAAGTTGTGATGCTCCTTTTCTCAATAGTTGACTGTGGAAAAATGAGCATTCTCATCGAGGACAAAGGGAACTGGGGAGGCACCTCTGTCCTAGGAGTCGGGTGAAAATATGGCACTTTCCCAACAGTTGGACATTCTTGCTCTTCTGCAACTCAGCTCTGATTCCTCCCTGAAACACTTCCGAATCCATAAGAAAGAATCCAAGATGCTCTGATTCTGTAAGGCAAACCCTTGTAAGTGGTTCAAGGGCAAATACAAGTCAAGGATTAGATGAGAATGGGGGGGGGAGGGCAAAAGGGGCCCAGGGTATCGATTGTATGGTGATGGGTGATCCAGAGTCTTCCTGCCCACAGCTGACGCTTTGGGAATGCTTGAATTGCAAGGCTGGCCGCTGGAAATGCAGGTCATCTCAGACCACCGGGTTCCCACAATCACCTGAAATTTACCAAAATATTACTAGGGAAAGGCTAGGAAGAAGGCCGAGGTCACCTCGGAACAAAGAAAGAAGGGTTCTGTATTCACTATGTAGGAAAGCATGTGAGACAAGGCACAGCCAGGCACCCGCCTCAGCCATCTGGCCTGACCAAGCTTTGACCTCAGGCTGACTGGGCCTGCTTTGGCCCCAAAGGCGGTGGCAGGGCTCCCTCCAGTGGGTGTCAGGAGGCTCGAGTTTTGATGTGGATTCTGCCCTTAACCTGGGCAGACCCACAAGTGGAAGCAGGCTGTGTGCTCCAGGGTGGCCGTTGGCATGCAGCGCACGAAGCTCCAACCCAAGGATGCTGGGCTGTGGTGTGGGCAGCGGTACTTTTGGGCAGATTTCCTGGATTAAATTCTTGGACTGTTTGAAATTGAGATCCGTGATTGAAGCATAGACAGAGTCTAAGTTTATATCAGTTTCAGGTCCATGACGTCATGAACGGATAGTTACACACCTCCTAATGTGTTTTCCGCAACGAGTCTGGCCATCATCTGTCATCCAGCAAACTCTCACAACAGGACTGAGATGATTCCCCTCCTTTTTGACACCCTTCCTTCAGACCAGGTCAAGCCCAGTGTTTACAGGTCTCTCTGGGGAAAAATATATGAGACACTTCAACCCATCTGGACAACGATACACGCAAAGGATGCTTTATGCTCACATGCTGATTTACACTCACACTTTAGCAAAGACACCAAACACCCACATCATCAAACACCTGAAAGTGTACCCAGACCCTCAAGAAATTTCCACACAGGCACACAACATGCAGACATTCACACATTTGCACCTGCCTGGACACCTGCATGCCCACATCTCTCTCTCTCTCTCTCTCTCTCTCTCTCTCTCTCTCTCTCTCTCTCTCTCACACACACACACACACACACACACATGCACAAACACATAGAGTGGTACCTAACATACCCTGCATGGCATTTATTTGAACTCAGTACCCTGGCACAGCTACACAACTCACACAGCAGGAAGGGCCAATGAGGCAGGCCATGGCTGTCCCTGTTTGACCCAGACACAGGAAGATACCCAAAGTCACACTAGCATCCCAGCCAGGCCCTTGAGGACACCTCAGTTTTACTTCGGGGCCTCTGCAGACCTGGGCCTTACCCACTCTCCTCAGCCCTCTGGCATGTCTTGCTAAAGGACGAAAGGGAGTGTGCCTGGAGGCACGGCCAGGACAAGGACGTGTGGTCTTGCTTTCTGAGCCACTTACCAGACTGAATGAGACATCAGTAAACTCCATGTCCCCAGAATTCAGTCCCAGGCTTCCCCATCCCTGGCTGGGCAGTGAGCATGAAGGTGGCCTGCTTCCAGAAACTGGGCACTTTCTTGGGTCCCACAGCCCTTCTGTGGGGGCAAGAGTGTCTGGGTGAGGATGGGGGATGGGGACAACCAACTGGAAGTGGGCTGTGAAATAGGTGGGGCGAGGAACATAGGAGTGGTTGTTGGGGGGATGAAGATGGGAGAATGGGGGAGCAGAGGAATGTGGAATTGCCTGCAAGAGTCAAAGAAACCTGAAGAAAAAGGGAAATGGCCTGCTTGAAAATTTACATGAGTTGGAATGAGATGGGGAGTGAAGGTGGAAGCTGGAAGTAGAAGGCAAATGGAATGAGGGAGTCAGGGAAAAGAACAGGGCTTGAGGGTGATGGTTCAACACAGCAAAAGGCTGGGGGAGGGGAGAGTCCACGGCCTGGCCGGCATCAACCGCATGCACAACGGCTGTGATTTATTGAGAGCTAGGTCTCCTTCCTAGGAGTGTTAATTGGGCAACTCACCTGAGAGGGTCCAGGGACCCCTGAGAGTCTGACTTGATGTCAACTGGCCCCTGCCTGGCCAGAGCTCCCCTCTGGGCTTTCACCTGCCCTGTGCCAGGCCACTTCGAGATTGCAGAAGAGCCAAGAGAAGACGGGGCCAGGGAGAAAGAAAACCTTGAGAGGGGAAGACACTGAGCTGAAAGAGTGGCTCTAGGTCTTTTGTTTGTCAGCCCAGAGTCTTGGAGCAGAAGCAGGAATATTGGTGAACCGGACAGTTAGGCAGGGAGGGAACTGGAACCCAAATTGTCGGTTCCCCCACATGTGCCTCACAGGTGTCTGGCCAGGTGCTGATTTCCCAGGTGGGGGCAGGATGCCGACTCCCAGACCCTCCAGTGCAGGGACATTTGCTGGCCTGGCCCTCAGGGCAAAAGAGAGCACCTGGCCAGCTCTTGGCCTGGGCCTTCCCTGAGATCTGGTTTCTTCACCCCTGCTGGCATTGAAGGTGGGAAGCCAGTGATGACCGCCATAACAGAGCCATGAGCAAAGGGCCAAATTCAATAGCCAAGGTTGCATTTGTGTGTCCTGAACTTCAAATAAGTGCTCAGTATTCCTGCACTTAGACTGAGACTCCATCAATACCACACTGTGCAATGGCTCGCACACTACTGAGTCACACCACCTCTTTCCCAGTTTCAGCCCAGGCCAGACAAAAGGAACAGGGTGTGCACTCTCCACTGGCCCCAGTGTTCCTGGAGTCTGCCTGAGGGCCAGAGCTCAGGACTTCTGCTTGGCCTCGTCAGTCGCCAGTCTACTGGAAGGCCATCCTCACTTTCCTTGCATCAAACTCTTTCTTCATTTAAGTTCTGTCTGCCTCTGCAACCTGTCTGCCTGAATAGGTGGTTGCTGAACAGCCCTGGGAATTTCAGCCTGCGTTTTTCTGGAACTCCAGCCTCTGCCACTTACTGGCTAAACAACATGTCTCATTAACATGTTGTGACCCTGGCTCTTTCAACAGGTCCCTCAGCTCACTAAGGGAAGGGAAAGAGGTCACTGAAAGAAAGAGGGCCTTCCTGGTTCCACTTCCTTGAGGACCTGGGACAGAGAGCAAGACATAAAGAAGCAAGACAAACAAAAGCGAATTCAGAGGCTCAGACAATAGACAGGGCTGACCAGAGCCTCAGGGCGGTGGGAGGACAACGACATGTGTAAAGGGTGACTGATGGTCAACTATCAGGCAGCTGGTGCTGAGCACGAGATGGACTAGATGGCCATTGCCTAGGAGTTAGCACACCTGACATTTTCCTAAGGTTCTGAAGCCACGTATTTTGCCTAGGTTTCATTTGGTACAAATGACAGATTGCAGCAGGGTTTGGGGTGCCAACCCAAGTAGGGCTTTCTGGTGACGACAGAACTGTAGACAAACTGGATCATTGTGTGGACTGGACGGGATGGTTTTCAGTTGAGTCACAGAGATGGTAGCAAAGGACAATGGTGTAAGGTGAGAGAAAGTTGAAAGTGACTGGCTAACCGGGAATATGACCATTTCATGGGGGCATGTCAAACACGCAAATCCCCTGATTGAAAAAGGAGATAAACTCCAAGGGAAGGGTTTAACCCTTAGTGAGAAGGCGGCTACTCGAAGGCAGAGGTGATACAGCCTAATACTTTCTGGATTGGTTAGCCTGGAACAGAGACATGAAAAGAAAACTATGAGTCTGCCTTGATGTTCCTTTTCTCATAGCTGACGAGAAGAGGAAGCTTTGTGAAAAAATGAACATTCTCGTCGAGGACAAAAGGTACTGGGGAGGCACTCGTATCCTAAGAATCGGGTGAAAATATGGCTCCCGGGACCACGGCAGTTATCATGAGTTGGATATTCCTACTCTGTCAAGGTGAAAGGATAGCTGTGCACTGACTCTATATCCTTTTCTCAATATTTTATAGAAAATGTAACTTTTAAGGAAAATGAACAGTCTCGTCTAGGACAAAGGGTATGTGGGAGGCACACATTATTTTATAAGTTTTTTTTGAATAATTGTTCTCTTTGTACAATTGTACCCCAAAGTAAATCTTGTCTCTCATAATGAACCTTGCTTATGGTACCATGATCTAGGACAAGGACTAGTAATGTTCAGCTTCTGAAATTATATTATAGAGATCGCATAAATTTGAAAATAACATTTCTTAAAATAAGGTTAGAATTCTTTTTGATATAAGTCATCAAGAAAGTGATAAATCATAAAAGCTATTTTAGTAATAAATAATACACAGCCATCACATCTTAAGACTAAAGATTTTCTTGAGTTTGCGTTATTTGAACAATTTCTGCTATACAGTATGAACTGGATTGTATTATTGTCTCTCTTTTTAAAAGCATGTATTAAAGTATTGACTTCTAATTTTTTCCTCCAGACTAAGTATTTCTGCTCTATACTCCTGAATACAATTAATTCATTGGAAAAATTAATTTGTTTTTATTGCAAGTCAATGAACTTTCTGCTATCGATGTGACTGAATTGAACACTTTGAAATAAATATCTGCGCTTATAAAAGGCACATATTTTTACTGTAGGCACCAGTGAAATTGTGGAAAAGGGTTTATAATTGTAGAGATGTTGTATCATATTCCTGCTTTACTGATAGCTTTTTTGTGTGTGTGTTACAGAGTTAGCAACTTGATTTCTTGAGTACATCATCTGATAAATAAAAATAAAAAATCTATCTGGCAGGATTATTGTGAAGATTAAATGAAATATATGTACCTTACACTAGTACAATGTCTACTACCTGGTATGCAGTGCTCCCTTTTCTGTATCCAGGCAGCCCAATGATTAAAATATACATAGTAAAATAATGCTTTATTTTCTTCCTGTGAATAAGTTTTTTTAACTTGAATTTTTATTACTCTTTAAGTTGGTGGTTGTTGCTTTTGATGATGATGAGCAGTGATGTCCAGCAGTGCTACAAAGAAAATACTTGTCTTACATCCTGGAGAAATCCTGTGCTTCACACAAGAGGAATATAGGTCTTGGTTCCTATCAGGTTTTATAATCTATGAAAATTTTTGTTTTGCTTTGGTCTCTAAATATTGATGCGATAGGAATTTATAAATGAGGTGACTTCCAATTTTAGTTTAAGCTTTTCTAGTATCTATTTTAAAAGTTAATATAGTTAAAATGATAATTTTGTGTAAAGAATATCAGTTTTAGCAATGCTTTGATAAATAATGGATCTGTTAAAATGATAAAAACAAGCTTTGAAAAATACATTATGTTTTTAGATTTAAATGCAACTGGCTAATGATCTCGATCATGAGAAGTAGACATTTACTTTCTTGCCGGATACTCTATATTTTCTAATTTTGACATATATCTGAGGTGATATTAAAAAAAATCAGTGATGTACATGTTCATCAAAAGATATGGTACATATATATGGTGGAATATTACTTGGCCACACAAAATGAAATATTACCACTTGCGACAACATGGATGAACATAGAAAGTATTATGCTAAGTGCGCTAAGTCAGACTGAGAAAGACAAATAGCACATGATTCCACTTCTGTATGGAATCTAAAGAACAAAATAAACAAATGAACAAAATAGAAACAGACTTATAGATACAGAGGACAAACTTATGGGTACCAGAAGGGAAGAGGGATTGGGGTACAGGTGGAAAAGGTGAAAGAATTAAGAAGTGCAAATTAGTAGTTACAAAATAGTCACTAGTGACAAGGATGTAAAGTATAGCATAGACTCTATAGTCAATAATATTATAATAGCTATATATGGTGCTAGGTACTAGACTTATCATAGGGATCACTTCGTAAGTTATATAAACATCTAGGCTCTAGGCTGTATACCTGCAACTAATATAATATTGAATGTCAGCTGTAATGGAAAAGAAAATAACATTAAAATAAAGAGATTTTAAAAATCTTTTAAAGATCGAAGTATGTATGTGTTTATGTGCACATATTGTATAGTATAGATATAGATTTAGTGTGTGGACTCTCTTAGACAAGCCAGGCTGCCATACAGAATATCGCAAACTGGGTATCATACATAGCAGACATTTATTTTCTCACCATTCTAGAGACTGGAAGTCTGCGATCAGGGCGCTTGTATGATCATGTTCTGGTGAGGACTCTCTTCCAGGTTTTACAGAACTCTGTCTTCTCATTTGTTGTCACTTAAAGGAAAGTGAGAGAGAGAGCAAGCAAGCTCTCTGATGTCTCTCGTAAGGGCAGTCATCCCAAGACAAGGGCCCAACTCTCCTGGCCCATAATAAACCTAATTTTCTGCTAAACGTCCATCTCCAAATATCATTCTATTGAGGGTTAGGGCTTTAATGTATGAATTTTAGGGGGAAACAATTCAGTCTAGTGTGTGTGTGTGTGTGTGTGTGTGTGTGTGTGTGTGTGTATGTGTGTATCTGTGTCTTTAGGAAGTAAAAAAATTTATTGAAAAATAATGAAATTAAAATTACTGTATTTTAGGTTTGCTTCATAATTAGATATGTGATAGAAAGATTAGAATGCTCTCCTGAAAACACAGAATTTTCTTTCATGATTGTTTTATTTTTGTCTCCAAGTTAAAACATTAATGTACTTTTATTAGTATGTTAGGACTCATAGGAAATAGTTTTCTCAGAATGATTACTTGTTCTGGGCATATCATTAAAAGGTAGCCCGTCATTGTATTCCAGAGGTTTTCAGCCATTGGTGGAAACAAAGAATGATATGAAAAATACAGTGTCCTGTGAAACGCAATAATAGAAGCTTATAGTACTGAGGAAGCATATTGGAGAACATTTAATTGTGTCTGAAACATCAGCATAGATTTGAACTCTATTTAGAAGGAAGGTAGAGTTTAGCACTCCACAAAATGTGGATGGATGTTCCATGCTAAAGACTCAGCATACACAGAAGTATAAATAAGGAATATGGGTGAATGTATTGATTCCAGAATATTTTAGTAATTTAGTCTATCTAGAGCTAAATTGGAAGTTATACAACGATACTAATTGAGACTCAAGGAAAATGAAGATTTCATATAATAGACCACTTTATCATATTCTGGAATTTAGATTTCTTTCCTCTGATAATTTCTAAAAAGCATCTAGAATTTTAAGTTAGAGCAGGGGCTAACTATAGGAGGAGATAGGTGATGCATCTGGCAACATTTACTACACTCAACCAAATAGTTTTTCTTCTTTTATAAAATGTTGTCTTTATGTAATATAAATATAGCAGAAAATCCTATATAATAATATGTAAGACACTGAGATGTAAACTATATTTAAAACAATAAGAATTATTGATAATCTCTTTTAAAGGTTATTCTCCCTCATTATGTATGTTATCACCAAATCCCTTACTTTTGGTTGACATGGCAACCTGTGGACTCTAATTCTTTCCTATGGAACATATAGTTTTCTATGTTTTGAGAACTTCCTTGAACCTCTTCATTTTGGCTTTTCTCAAGAATCAAGATAGCTGAAACTCACTTGTGTTTCTCACCAACTTATCTAGGAGATACTCATAAAAAATGTACTTACTATTTGAGATGGGTCCAAAATTTCCTCACAGTTTCAGCTCAATAAAATTCCCATGTTCGTTCTCTAAAACTTCTCATCCATGTCTAGTCATTCATTGGAAGAGAAGGAAAAACATGATGCAGAACACTTTCTCTTTAAATAAACTCAACCAATTTTCTGCCTTTCATTTGGAGCTCATTTCCTTATTAATAGAAATATGCCTCTAGTCTTCCCTATCATATTGCTCATTAACTTTTCTAGCTAAAATATTGTGGCACTAAGGCCAAGGTTATAGATCTCATCAGGGCATTGCTTCTTTAGCTTTCTTTTTCTTTTTTTTTTTTAATTGTCTTTATCTACTGGCACCTTTAAAAATAATTTTTTTGTCAATGAATAATTTACCATTTTTTACCTTCTCTGCATAGAATACTAATTGCAAGTTGATTCTATTAATAAAGTTGTTTAAGTAGGGAAGAAAACAACTAGCCAATTATTCAGTTCTAAAATTCATCGCAGTCATTTGAGCACTTAGGGAAGACTATCTGACCTTCCAGAAGAACATTTCTAACAATTGGAAATAGTGCGCTGACTGTCTCAGTTCATTTCTTATTCTAATACATAAAGGCAATTTGGTAATCTCATTGTATCCTGCAGAATATGAAGGAAATTCTATGTTAAGAATTAATAGAATTGCCATAATGGATTCAGTAGTACTTGGATAATGAACAGCATTGTTTGTTTTATATAAGACACCCAGAAATTTGCATAATAAAAAGTCATATTAATTATTGGCAGGTTACTACTTTTTGAATTAATGCAAATAACTGAATCTAAATGTGTATGCAGGCTTAAATTTGACCTAAAACATGGAATGAACTATTTTTAAAAAAACTAAGGCTGATGATTATCTTCTTGATCAATCATCTCTTTATCATTTATCAATTATCATGCTTTCAAAAGATTTTTAGAGAAGTACATAGCAGAGAGCACCTGGGCCTCCTAATTGTTTCCTTTTATTGCTGAGCATTCAGTTAGACTACATTTCCTAGCCTCACTTGCTAGATGGAGCCATGTGACTGAATTCTGGCAGTAAAATGTGGAACAATATGGTCTGCATCATTTCCTGGTCTTACTTAAACTTTTCCCTCTGTTGGATGTGTGAAATGGCAAAAAAATCTGGGAAACCTTGGGAGCCATATGTTGACAATTGTAGAAATATGATATAAAAGGAACTTAGTCTTCTGAATCACAGCTTGGAGAATAGCTACCTTACTAGCAATGCTCTCAACGAACTGTGATGTGAGCAAGAAATTTAGGGGCTTATCTCCCATATTAGCTAGTACTATTTCAACTAACATAGTTTGTCAATATTTTATTAGTATAAAAACTAATAACATAATCATTTTAGAAACTTTTCTCATTATATTGTAATATTTCCCAGTTTTTTCATTTTTAAAACAGTATGTTAGATACTTTTATGCTTATAATATATATATATATATATATATATATATATAATATGTTCAACTACCAGCTTTTGCAAAATACACTATTTCAGATTCCTGTGATGGCCAACATAATCTCCTTCCTTAATGGAAAAAAAAAAAAAAAAAGGAAAAAATAGAGTGATTGGTTGCTGCAAACTTCATGTCTCCTTCTCTCTCTTGTTTTTTTCAAATCCATTTCCTACCTCAGCTACATGCACATAACTTCCAGAGAAGCCAAACTCTGTTATTAATCCCCGATTATCAGGATGATCCCTTGTGTTAATACTGAAGAATGTTATTTTGGTGTAAGAATTATTTGAGCTAAATGCACTTAAAAAACAACAAGTTCAAGAAGGGCATTGAAATCTCCCTTTTTCTTCCTGGAAGCAGGAGATAAAAACTCCCATGCGAAAAATTTCTTATTGCACAAGGAGAACAAAAAATTTCTTTAACAGGGGGTCAAAGCCAAGAGAATTCTATACAAACAGGCCCTTGTTAAAATAATTCTTATCTCCCTTTAGACTCCCTACATAGTTGTTATTTTCTACAGCTCTCTCTCTCTTTGTTGAACTTAATATGAAAGCATATAGGTTCTGTCATTCCTTTGGTCTTCATGTCCTTATGAGGGCTCCCATGCCATGTAAAACTTTATATAACTGTGTATGCTGTCTCCTGTTCATCTGTCTGATGTCAGTTTAATACTTAAGTTTAGCCAATAACCCCTAAAAGGATAGAGGTAAAAGTTTACTTCCCCCTACAAAATTGAATCAGATAGAAAAAACTTTTGCTTCATGTGATCAAATGTTGAGGAACACAAACAAATTTATGATGTAAGATTTCTGTTATTTGTAGCATGTGGGAGGAGGATGCTCATGATTTACCCATGGAGGGCAGTCATCCAAGGTAAGTAGCATTGTGAGCTGAGGTTTGGTGTTTACAACTCAGGAATGTCTTAATTTCAATACTGACTTTTTAAAATTCCTTAGGAAAAGCTAGTTTTCAACATATGATTAAGTATTAAAGAGAGGTTTTAAAGTATTCATTTATTTTAGAATTTTGAACTGGAATCTTAACCTAAACCCTTCCCTTGACCCAATTATCTTATTTTGTTTTAGAGATAGCCAGTCATTAAATCTTTAAATCTCAGAATAAAATGATTAGTTAGGTTAGGTTAGGCTGCTGTAAAAAGACGCCCTTAAATTTCAATAGTTTAAAGAACAAAGAAGAAACAAGTATGTTGGGCTCATGTGACAGTCTAAAAATGAGGGTTTCTGCTTGATGGTGGCTCTTCTGCATGATTGATGTTCTTCCAAACAGTCATTCAGGGACTTAGGCCAATTTAGCACCTTCCATCTTGAGCATTCTGTTTCAAAAGAAGTTCTATCATTGCCATTTCAGTCCACGGAAAGGGGAAAGGGGCAGAAGTCCGCATCTGGAGATTTTCCAAACCAAGTAAGGTGGAAATTGCAAATTTTATATTAGCTCACATTTTGTCTTGAAAATTCAGGCAAATGTCCACACTTGGCTTTGAAAAGGCAGAGGAATGCTCTTGCTTGTTAGGCAGCCATGTCTAAGTTTCATCTACTACTGAAGAAAAAAGAAAATGGTGTTTGTGGAGAACTAGTACATTAAATGTGCAATTTTAAACATATTATAGATTTTGGTTGCTGTAGATGTTCTAAATAAGTTTGTTTTATTAAGAATACATCATATTGGGTACATAAACTAATGGTGTAATAATACAGAAACATTTAAAAATATATATTAGGGAAATAGAATACATTCTTTTTAAAATAATAAGATAATTAATACTTTTTTCCCCTTTGAGTTCAAAACAAATATCAGATGAACATTTTTGGATGTTTTAAATCATTTCAAATTATTTCACCTTATCAAGTCTTGATATTATGTATTCCAAACTAAAGCTTTCTGTACTTCAAGCTAAAGTTTGGCTATTTGATTACAATTAAGTGATTCTCCATTTTCCAGAGAAGTCTAATTGTCTTCATCACAAAAGTAAAATAAGAAGAAAGTGAAAAGTAAAGCATGCAGACTGTAAGTGAGAATTATGAGATGTAACTAGCTTTGTGGAAGCTATAAAAAAGACTTGAGAGGTGGCATTTACTATTTGGCAAAACATTTTTCAATATACCTGTCCTACCTAGATAGAGAAACAAAATCCAGTGTTCTGTTTATAAAATTAAAAACATTTAAACATTGAACTGCTGACTCTTGGTTGCTGGAATATAGCAACAGGCCCATCATTATATTTTCTAAAATTATAATAAACATCATAATAAATACTTTAATATTCACTAAAGAAGAAAAACCTATTGGGTTACCAGCTAACTTCTGGCGACAGATAATTAGTAGTTTAACTTACCAAAGTAAAAGTAGCAATACAACAGAAAAAAAACCCTTCTTTTTACATACTTAATTATTAAGTCTGTTTTCATATTTAAATACTTATTTTCTGCTAATGGTTCTTTGAAAAATAAATAAATAATGAAGTTGGTAAAATTAGTCAAGGATTTTACAAAGACCACCCTAAATATTAAGTAAACTAATTTAGCTTGTCAAGACTAGAACAGAAATTTCTGACATTATTTTTCTTGTTTATAATGTATAATATTGGAATATTTTATATGTGTAGGGAAAAGATGATTTTTGTCTTTCTTAAATCCTGTGAACTAAGGTTGCTTCCTGATGGCCTGGCTTCAAGTAATTTTCAGGGTAGGAGGAATCTCATAATGGGAAAGCTACTTGCCCATACAGATATGTTTACTTTGATAATGGCCACATTTACAGTAAATCTTAAAATAAGTATGCACTTGATTCTCTTTGATTCCTATGGCAGTTGTCATCATTGAAACAGACTCATTTTATTAATTTCATGATTTCTTCTAACCAATCTTTACTTGAGCTGTTTAATTAGGTTAAATGGAGAATCAAGACATTATTTGTTTTATCTGTCATTAAATGAACATCTATATTTTCCAGGATACACTGAGTTCCTCTTAAAAATTTTGAAAGCATATAACTTTTCATTATTTATTATATAAATAATATTTATTTATATAATTGTAAATAACATTCACATTATTTAGAAGCATACACACAATGCACAATTTCAAAATTGTAACAAATTTATTTTAATGCATCATTCCTGTGGTTCTTTCGGTTTTCCTTTTTAAGGAAATATCAGTAATTTCAGTGTCTTAAAGTTTGCATGCCCAGATAATTATTTATTTATTTTTACTTTTTTCCCTTTTCTTGAAACAAATTTGTTAAGGAGTTAATGTCATTTTCTTTATCTTTTGTTATTAAAACATGACTTCTTTCTCAAAATCATCTCTAGATAGCTTCAATTTTTTTTTTGCAATGAGTTCAGTTCAAATATTAGCCCCTCCCTCACATAAATAAAGATTAATTTCAAGTTATTACCATTCAGGCAAATAAGAAGTTTCTCTGTATCTACATTCAATTTCATTTGTTTTGATCTCATATCTTAATTTAAACAATTTTCCTCAATTTGATTTTCACTGGAAGTAGAGGAAAATAGGTTAATCTTATTCATCAAAATTCTGTTCTTAGAGTCATATCATATAATGGATGAAATAAACCATAGAGATCATTTAGTCAGCATAATAATTTAATACTTGATTTTTCTAATATTCTTACCACAATGTCAAATGGTCTCTTTTAATAACTTACAGTTGTGAGGAATTCATCCCTTAATGTTTGCATAGCTGTGGAAGTTGGAAAGTCAGTTCTTATGCTGAGATTATTATGACTATTTATTATTTTACATTATTTTCTATGTACTTTTATCTGAGTCTTCATCAATTTTAACATTTGCTCTCTCTTTTAAGTTGTGCGACTATGTAGGGGAGGAAAAGTAACTTTCCCTGTACCTTCTGAGTTTTTAGCTGAGACCGTAATAAAAACAAATTAACAAGAGAAAAATAAACACAAATTTATACTTTATGTATACATGGGAGATACCTAGAAAAAATGAATAACTCAAAGAGGTGGCTTTAAAATTCAAGATTAAATATTATCTTAGTAGGGAAAAGGAAGTGGGAGTATAAGCCTCTTATTAGAGTAAATAGCTTTTTTTTTTGAAAGATAAATGGGTTCTTAGAAGAGTAGATGGGAGATATGATTGTGACAAAGTTTGTCTGGGTGTCGTGTCCACTTAGAGTCTGTTTCCTGTGATGAGAATCGCTCTTTGCTAGTTGATGAAGCTCCTGGGGAGAAATGGTCTATGACAATTGAGTTCCTTTTGGAGGATCTGTCTTTAGGTAGATAAGGGGAGTTCAGAGATAATCTCTCCCTGAATTTGCTGTTTTTTAAGTGCCTACAGCTCAAAGTAAATAATATACCAAAGTGGCATATTTTGGGGTGGCATGTCTTAAACTACTGTTGTAATTTAGGGTGGCATATTCTGCTACCCTTCAATTGAAATTGAGCTAAACTCTTTGGTTAAGACAGATGTGACAAATAATGCTTTCCTATTTATTATTAGAAGGTATCTTGACAAGAATTGGGCTTAGTGGGAAAGAGAACTTTTGTGTACATTGTAGTGTCTGCCACTGATTTGGAAGAAAAGAGTGATAGTGACCATATAGTTGTTGACCTGAGAGAAATATTAATTGGAGTTTCTCATACTAGTTTAAAATATCCTATTTTGTATGACTCTCTTCTTGTAATCATATTTAAATAATGATATACTATAATCCTTAAGATTTTCTTATTCAATTTTTATCTCCACATAAATGAATACATATTAAATCTATTCAAATTATTTATCTTCATTATACTATTATAATATATATTAATATTTATATTAATACATATTAAAGTTCTATATTAATCTTTTAAATTTCTTCATTTTTATTTTCCCCAGAACTCTTTTTATAAATATTTATGAATAGTTTGAATTTAATTTATATATTTTGAAATACTAATATTACTTTTTAACTTTAATCTCCTAATGTCCTGCATTAGTTAGTTCAGGTCTGTCCTCTAACAATTAGACATCAAAATGAGATTTACCAAGCAAATATTTTGTTAGGTGATATTCCTGTGTGAGAGAAATGATTAGGAAGCAGGGTCAACCTTCAAACCACATGCCTTTTGACCTCAAGTGAAAAAGAGGGAGAGAACAATCCTAGCCTGCTGTGTCTTTGAAGTGATTACTCTGTCATTTAAGTGAGGTTCTGCATGATGATCAAGGAGTCTTTAATTCATAGTGAGATGTCAGATAAGTGATGTGTCTCCCAAGAAGTTACCTGCCTTAGCATCTCTGCTTCGCTCATTCGTTATCTTGACATAAACGCAGCAACAGACTTCAGAGGACTGCAATAGGGACCTTGATCAATGTGCTTTCTATGGTTGGAGATCTGTGAGGCACAATCTCATTGCTACCAGAAGTCCATATCTGATGAGAGGTTTTCAGTCAATTATACATTTAGATCATTTGGAAAATAGTTGTACTGTCATAATCAGAAAACACATTTCATATGTCTTTTGTTTAATCCAAACAGAAATATCAGAATTCTAATAGTAATTCAAACACATTATATTACTTTAGAATAAAGGGACTCTGTAGATCGAGTTAGCATTTGGAAGAATGACATTTGTTCTTCATCTCAGATGATGGACTAAGACTTATACACACTGGGATTTACTTGTTATCTGTTTTAGAGGTAAATATCATGGAAAGGTCAATACATTTGGAATAGATCAGAGTCTAAATGTGAATATTGGTTTTGAATGGGAAATGCAGTATCTTACACAATTTACCACAAGTTTTATTAAAGACAGTTGTTTACAACTTTTCCAAATGAATGTGCTAGCAATATAAACATATCTTTAGTATTTATTTAAAATGGAAATGTAACAACATTGATTGTTAAACTTTGTGTATGTAATGACACATTTATGTTCATTTTTAAGGATTCATATATTTATTTTTTATTTATTTTTATATTTATTTATTTACTTATTTAGGTGACCTCACAGATTTCAAGGACCTTGTCAGCTTACAATCCCTTTATTTTTATATTTTTTATTTTTTCTGCCTACAGCATCTGGTCTTCCTAGGTGGTCTCCCATCTAAGTACTAACCAGGACCGACCCTGCTTAGCTTCCAAGATCAGATGGGATTGGGCTTGTTCAGGGTGGTTTGGCCATAGATGGATTCATATATTTAAACAATGCATTTTCTATAAAAATAAATTCAAAAATTTATTTTTATATATAGAAAAGAGGTAAATGTACCTAACATATTTTTATTAACCTCTTGAACAAGTTGATATTTTGCCAACTTTTTAAAAAAATTGAGTCATTTTCAATTTCTAGTATTATTCAAATGTAATATATCAAATCTAAAATAAGAATATTATATATAGAAGTATCTTAACATTTTTTTAAAAATTCAAATCCTATGAAGAAAGTAATTTTATCAGTTCCCTAAAAAAATTCACCATTTGCTCATTAATGTGGATTGGTCTTGTAACAAATGACAATGCAAAAATTTTATATAGTTTATATTTAAAAATATGTTTTTTGAGTCTCTTTATATCAAAGAATAAAAATAGAGTCAATTTTATAAAGAACTATGAAGGACTAACCATCCACTTCCTGATATGCAAAAATAGAGAAAAAGCATAATTTAAAATCCAGAAATTTATGTTCATATACTGTGAAAACGGAAAACAATTTTATAACAATGGCCAAGGAAATGGTGAATGAGCAGTTCTAGTTAACACCTCATTATTCAAGAGATTTAAAATTACCCAATACACTGAGAAACATTGCCATCATTCTTGTATAAATCACACACAAGTTTGGACTTAGGGACTTTTAATTGGTAAGTACAATAGCTCAGGGAGAACTATTGGTCTTGATTTTAAAGAATGAAAAAAAGCTATCTGTAAACTATTACTATAATATAAAATAAATTCACATACAGAGAGCATCACTTGTTTGCTAAGATTATTTTTTATTTTAATTTAGATTTAGTGTCCAATATGAGAGATGATATTACCTAAAGATAATATTTTCTGTCTTTTTAGGGCACTACTACAATCTTGCTACATACAAAGATAGTAAAATTTGCCTCTTTAACTATTGAGAGAGGGACCTTTTACAAATGATATTCCTAGGTCTGGCCTCATGAACCTACTAAATAAGAATCTTTATGTATGATCCAAGAAATCTGAAAATTTTAATAAATTCTTCAGCTAATTCTTATGGTTTTAAAATTTAAGAGCCGATGACTAAGAGAGAGCAGATAAACTCTATTGAGAACAATAAATGAAACAAACAGACAGACATCTTTAATGACAGATGTAGCTTTCATATCTTTTTCTTTTCTTTTTTTTTTTTAAATTTTTTATTAGTTTATTGGCATAACATTGGTTAATACAATATATATAATTTTCAGGTGTACATTATCATTTGACATCTGTATATTCTATTGTGTTGTTTACCACCCAGTTTCCTTCAGCTACCATATATTTGATTCCCTTTACCTACTTCACCCTCCCCCTAGTCTCCTATATTTGACCCTCATTACCCTGTTCATATCATTTTCTGAACTAGAGGAATTGCTTATGACTTTAGGGCTTCAGTTTTCTTGTCTTCAAGATGAGGAAACTTTATGGATTTGAACAGAAGCAAAACTCTTCACAATAATAAGCACACTTTGGAAAAAGTTGTAAACAGTAGGGTACTACGCATTTGATCCTTATTAGTTTTTTTTCTGCAATCCATTTTAAGAATTCTGGAAGAACTGTTATCTCTTTTCTCCTCTATGTCTAATTGAAACTATTTTTCTCAGTCAAAATATAATAAATTAAATCAACCTGATGAAATTACCCAAGGTTACAAATAATAGGAGTTCTAGTTGATATTTTTTTTCTACCTATTTTCATTGAATTTATCTCATAGTAGATATAAAAAGTTTTTTTAGTTGGTCTTTTGCGCAAATATTGAAGCAAAACATGTCAAAAATTAAATCAGATTTTCCTCTCAGTAGAAGGAAAGTGGTAGAGCCAACTGAATCCCAGTGTAGTTTCATAGCATCTTATTTACAAACACTCTTATATACCAAACAACATGACATTTTAAATCAATAGGCTTTATGTGACACACTATAACATTACTCTTTATTGTTACTTCATGAAACCAACAGTGAAGTAGATTTTAAATTGTTAGAATAATTGTTTTCATCTATACATAAAATGTAAAAACTGGTTTTAACATTTGAAGATTGTAAATTCTGTTATTTTAGTACAGCCATTATTCAGATGACAAAGATGTTAAAATGTATTTAATTGAGAGAGATTTATTGTAGTCTAATATTCAAAAAATAATCAATTTGAAGTGATAAACAGATATCTACGAATTAGTTTATACATCCATGATAAAATTATGTGGTAGTATTTTGCATATATAAATTCTGTAGCAGTTTACTTTCCTGGATTGTGCTTTAATCTGCAAAAGATTTATTTCTAAAGAAGAGATGTGGAGTCATTTTGTAAATTTTCTTCTTACTAGGTTTTTGTAGTAAATCCTTAAAATGTTACATGATTTGTAGTAAATCCTTAAATGTTTTGTAGTAAATCCTTAAAATGTTACCATGATTCAGTGAAAAAGTATCAAGCCACAAAAAGGTATGGGGAAAACTAAAGTATATATTATTAAGGAAAAAGCCAGTCCAAAAATACTACATACTATATGACTTAAACTATTTATATTCTGGAAAAGGCAAAAGTATACAGACAGTAAAAAGATCAGTAGTGGCAGATTCAGGGGATGGGAAGGATGAATAGATGAAAAACAGGAAGGTGTTTTTGGTCACCAGAACTACCTTATATGATACTGTAATGGTGGACATATGATGTTATACTTGTGTCTGAACTCAGTACTACATACAACAAAGACTGAAACCTTGTGTAAAACATGGACTTTAGTTAATAACGTATCAATATTGGTTCATTGATTGTACCAAATGGGCCATATTTAATGCAAAACATTAATAAATAGGGGAAACTGGAGGTGAGTGATACACATGGAACTCTATACTTTGCTCAATTTTTCCTTAAACTAAAACTAGTCTAAAAATTAAGTTCATTAATCTTTAAAAATATGCAGCTGTTTTACATGTGAAATGTAGGAGTGATTAGGACAGTGCAAAATAGTAAGATAATGAACTAATACAATTTAAATCTGGAGTGGAGAAAAAAATGGCATAGATAATAGAGGGTCTGTTCATCACTCTAGCTACCAAAATCAAAGTTATAACAGAAACAAGGAGCAAACAGCAAGGAAAAAATTGCATGGAATCAAGAGGAACAAGCCATAAACAAAGGAGAAATCTAAGAAATTACCCTGAAATGGCAGAAGGTAGGACAAGGCGAGGATGTGAGGCTGCCAGGTCCCAGAGGCTGAGTGGGATGCAGGTGGTGGCAGCGGTAATCAGCAGCAGTTAGCAACTATGGATGCCTCCTTAAAGGGCTGTATCTGTGAGCAGACTTTCATGGATGGACCTTCTCGCTCTGAGCACCAGAGTTGGTTCGGCAACACAGGGGGCACCAGGTTCTTAGGGGAACACTGAGTTGTCGAAGTGAGGACCAAGGCAAAACTTGCCCTGTACAGAAGTGCCAGTAGTATCCATTGTTTCTCTGTTGAGCCCTCCCCACTCCAGTGTGTGGACTCAGTGCTGCTACTATAGCAGAGACATCATCGAACTGGATAACATAGGTTACTCTGTGCAGAGGATTTCCTGAATCTCAGCCTCTCCCAACTCATGGCCCCATCAAAGTCGCATCCTCTGTGAGTCAGGCGCTCCATGCTGAACAGAGCCTAGACTCACACTGGTGGCAGTTGTCCTCGTTTTCTGGTGTGGCCTTTGAGGCAACAATAAGTACATCAGCTGTGAATTGCTTGCTGAATCTTAACAGGTGACCCCAGAGGGGCACAGGCTTGGGCTAAATTTGGCCTGCATCTGAACCCCTCTCAGGACTGTGCCACTGGACACCTACATTACAAATCCACACTAATAAGACTGGAAGACTTAGGAGCTTTGCTTAGTACATAGAAACAGACACATAAAGGTAGCCAAAATGGGAAGAAAAAGAAGCAAAAACTGCAGAAACTGTATGGGAGAATGGAACAGAACAGAGAAGTAGAAACAAAGAAGTCAAGCAATCTAACAGATGCAGAGTTCAAAACATTGGTTATAAAGATGCTCAATGAACTAATGGGAAGTGTAGATGAATTCAGTGAGAGCTTCAACAAAGAGATAAAAAACATAAAAATGGAAATGGAAATTATAAAAGGGAACCAGTCAGAAATGAAGAACACATTATCTGAGATGAGAAGTATATTATATGGAATAAACAAAGTGAATAAAGAAGAAGATCAAAGGACCTATAGAGAGGACAGGAAAGCCAAGGACACTCAATCAGAATGGCAAGAAAAAAGAAGCTGAGATTATAATAATAATTTAAGGAGCTTATGGGACACTATAAAGGTAAAAATATCCATAAATAGAGAGCACCAGAAGGAAAACAAGATGTTGAAGAGCTATTTGAAGAAGTAATGATGGAAAATTTCCCTAGCCTGGGGAAGAAAATAGACATAAAACCCCAGGAAAGCTCAGAGAGTCTCCAAAACCAGGAATCCAATGAGGCCCACACCAAGACACAACATAATTAAAATGCCATGGGTTAAATACAAAGAGAGAATTTTAAAAGCAGCAAGAGGATGTGGAGAGCAGATTATAAACTGACAAGTTCCTTGCAGTCTGCGAGGACAATCAAGGGGTGCCTCACCTCCACAAATTATTCCTGAGAACAAGATAGTCTTCCTGAGAACTAGATGGTACAAATATATAGCAGCAGGCAGATAAATAAGCTAAAGGTCATGAGAAGATGTGGCTTCAGAAAAGTAGAAGAAATAGTGTTGCTATAAACTGCCTATGCCAGCAATTGTATACTATTGTATAAAAGCAGCTTGCAAAAATAAAACTGCACCATTGTCTACCATCAGTGGACAGTGGACCTCCTGATCCCAGCTTTCTGTCTTCTTTCTTTTCTTTATCTCCCACCATTCCCACTCGGGTTTCTTTTCCAGAGCTGTTTTGGATGTGCGCAGGATTTACCACTGCTGGACACAGCAGGCGGCACCCAAACAGGGACCTGAGTACAGGAAGACATAAAAAAGGTAAGGTGAGGAGACTCCCTCGAAAAGTGTGCACAAAAGAATACAGGAGAGGAAGAGGGAGAAAATGCAGATAACAACCTGGTAGAGTTCAAGAAAAAATGCACGTTAAATAAATTTAAGGAGTTAAATAAATATGAGGCATTAAATAAACTTTAGGAATAGGCTGTCAGCATCAGAGTAAAACATGGGACAACAAAGGTCAATGGACCATAATATTTTTGTACAAACTTAAAGCTATGCTTAGGACTAGGGGTGTAGTGTGTGCACTCACAAGATTCAGCAATTTTTACATTTTGTATAAAAAATTTGTCCTTGGTTCCTAGAGGAGGGAACTGTAAATAGTCAGACCTGGGAGAAGATTGGGAAGCAATTACAAGGATGCTGAACCACTGAAGGGCCTGATAAGATCTCCATTTTATATTCTACCATGGTCTTTAATAAGTGATTATCTTAATTCTACCCGGAAGGATTAGAGACTTGGGGGGAGGTGGTGAAGATTTGGTTGCTACACTTTGCAGGACTTTGGAGGGATATGAGGACCTTCATACTCCTCCACTACCTTCTGCTTCTCCGCTGCCATTGCCCCCTGAGTATGAACAAGAAATAGAGGGGAGGCTCACAGAAATCAGCAGGCTAGTGGAGGAGAGGATAGTCAGGAATGGACTTTAAATAGCTGAGTTGGCACTCCCAGGGAAGTTACAAATACTGATGAATATGTGCTGACCTCTGATCTGTATTTGTCTGTGTTATATGTAATATGGTGGTTCAGTTAAGAATTCTAATTATGATAGAAAGGAAAATGTATGTTTTAGATGAGAGTCTCTTCCATTTATTAATATAGCTTCAAAAGCTTATTCAAGCTAGGAAAGACCTATGCTTCATTGGACATATACAAGCACATTCACAGCTCTCAGGGCCACTAGCTGAAGGAAATGAATTTGCTGATTGCACTCCCCATACTGATGGAAATATTCATATTTACTATTTGTTGGTCACTGTGCTTTCTACCCCTACACATTAGCTATAGAATTATGCCATTAGAATGCATCTGCCCTATGGAAGCAATTTGGACTGACTAGGGAAAGTGCTTGTCAAATTGTTAAGCAATGTCATCAATGTCAAATTCACCTGCCTGTCCCTCATTATGGAGTAAATCCAAGGGGGCTGTTACCTAATCACATATGGCAGATGGATGTTACTCATGTAACATCCTTCCTCAATACCCCCTATGTACGCACTAATGTAGATACCAGTTCGGGATTTATTTTTGCTACTGCTCATTCGGGGGAAGGTACTAGCCATGTTATTAGTCATTGCTTCCAAACATTTGCAGTCCTAAGCCTTCCTAAGCAAATTAAGACTGACAATGGACCTGGGTATATACTAGTAAGACATTTCAACAATTCTGTCATAAATTCCAAATTGCACACATAACAGGTATATCCTATAATCCTCAAGGACAAGGCATTGTGGAACAAGCTCATCACACCCTCAAACTTCAAATACAAAAACAAAAAGGGGGAGTTAGCCCCATGACTCCTCAAAAATGTATTAAATTATGTGCTTTTTACTTTAAATTTTTAAAACACAGATGATGATGGTTGAACAGTTGCAGAAAGGTTCTGGTCCTCTTCAGGGCAATCCACAAGCAGTAGTTCTTTGGAAGGACCCATATTAACTAATGAATGGTATGAGCCAGATGCCATTTAGTATGGGATTGGGGACTTATTTGTGTTTTTCCTAAGGGTGCTGATGGACCTCGTTGGCTGCCTGAAAGGCTGGTTAGACATCGTGAAGATGATGAATGGATCAGACCCGGAGAAGCTCATCCCTTCCCCTGAAGCATCTGAAGATCATTCCTCTGGTAATCATTCCACAGTCCGGCGGGACTCAGAGGACATGTAATCCCACAGTGGGGGATATTAAACATATTGAACTTCGAAGGATAAGACATGGTTCGGTGCCAGGGTTTGCCTATTACACATGACCGACTGTGGCCATGTTAGCTTTACTCACAGTACAAGTAAAGTATAGTCAAAGGAAAAAACTATTAGACATATTACCCCAATCCCCCTGTGTTACGTCCAGTTACATGGGAAGATGTTAAGGTACCTGTGTTTGTTAATGACACACGGGTTCTTGGAGGCCATCCTGATGGCTATATAAAAGCACAATGGGTGAATTTTAATTACTCAGGGGTGTCATCAGTTGCACCACTGTGTGCAGTGATTTGTGCTGGGGTTACAGGATGATTGAGAATTGGATCTTACCTGAAGACTGCCATGGGGTTGGGGCTAGTATTGCTAATCTCATTGGACCATGGGGCATGTTTAAGTACTTGCAGCAATTATCTATTATTGGACTTTCTAACAATACTATGGTGGTGTCAGCAACACATCCTCCTGGGATACCTTATTGTCCCAATATTACATCAGTGGAGCTGAAAATATGGGTAAATTGGCTAGAATGTGCTCATCCTCTGCTGTCAGAACATAATACAATTGGATGGCCTCAGACGGTGTATGATTGGTCTCATCACCTTGTTGTTCAAAAAGACTGGATGACATTTGGAGGATACATAGCCTCTTTGATGATCACCCCAAAAGGGACACATTCAAAAGGACCTGTGGTGTGCCTTTGCAGATTTGGACTTTGTTAATCTGTCTGATTCATCTATGACAGATTTGAACATCAAGCATAGCTATGAGGTTCAACCCTGTGTTGCCACCCTCTATGTCTTCCTAGTTGGACAATTACAAATGCTTCAAATGGACTTCTTAAAATATCTTGTGACAATTGCAATCTAACTAATTGTTTAAGTCCTCACAACAAAGGGTCAGATCTATTGGTTTTGAATCAACCTAGTTTTATAATGTTACCAACAAATTTGGAGGAGCCTTGGTATGATGATAGTGGTGTTCAAACTCTGTTAAAAATGAAATCTGCCTTGAGCAGGGACAAACAAATTATGTGACTGTTATTACTGGTTTAGTAGTCTTTGTGTTTTTAGTAGCCACGGAAGTTACTGCTGCAGTTGTGTTGTCACAAAGTATTCGGAATGCCAATTTTTAAATGAATTAGCTCATAACATGTCCATGGGCATGAAAAGTCAAGAGGATATTGATTTAAAATTAGAAGTAAAATTAAATGCTCTAGAATCAGTTATTGCTCAGATTGGAAATGAGGTTGAGGTCTTGGAAAAGAGGATGAGTTTATGCTGTTGTGCTGCCTAAAAGGGAATCTGTGTGACTTATGTGATTTATAACCAGTTACAATGGAATTGGCTAAGGGTAAGACTTTATTTGCAAGGTATTTGGCACAATAACAATTTGAGCTTAGATTTGCCTAATTTGGATCAAGAGATTTTGGACATTCAAAATGCAAAAGATACTATAATCAGCCCTCGAGCTTTAGCTAAAGACTTGTTAGATAGCTTAAGAGGCTTTAATCCGTTTAATATGTTAAGACATACTTTTTTTTTGGCAGGGATTTTGTGCTTACTAGTTGTCTTTTTCTGTACTTTTTCAGTCAGCTGCTGAACCCTCCAACAAGTAACATAGTCTTATATTGCTCTACATGCATTGCGCCTTCAATCTAAAAAAAGGGGGGAGATGTGGAGAGTGGATTGTAAACTGGCAAGATCATTGCAGTCTGCGAGGACAGTGAAGGGTTGCCTTGCCTCCACAAATTACTCCTGAGAACAAGATGGTACAATGTAGCCGCAGGCAGATAAATAAACTGAAGGTCATGAGAAGATGTAGCTTCAGAAAAGTAGAAGAAACAGTGTTGCTATGAAACTGCTTATGCTAGCAATTGTATATTATTGTATAAAAGCAGCTTGCAAAAATAAAACTGCACCATTGTCTACCATCAGTGGACAGTGGACCTTTGGATTCCAGCTTTCTGTCTTCTTTCTTTTCTTCATCTCCCACCATCCCACTTGGGTTTCTTTTCCAGAGCTGTGCTGGATGTGGCAGGATTTAAAACTGCTGGACACAGCAAGAGAAAAGCAATTAGTTACCTACAAGGGAGCACCTCGAAGACTGGAAGTAGATTTCTCAAAAGAAACTATGTAGGACAGAAGGGCTTGGCAAAAAACATTTGATATGATGGAAACCCGGGATCTACTATCAAGAATACTTTATCCAGCAAAGCCATCATTTCAAGTCGAAGGACAGATAATAAGCTTCCCAGCTAAAGGAATTTATCTTCACTAAGCCAGTATTACAGAAAATGTTGGAGGGGCTTCTTTAAGAAGAAAAGACATGTATCAAAAACAGGAATAAAGAATGGTAATAACTACATTCTTCAACAAGTACCTCAAATAAAAAGAATTAAGTGCTCCAACCAAAAGAGAGTGGCTGAATGAATAAGAAAACAAGACCCCTACATATGCTGCCTACAAGAGACTCACTTCAGATTAAAAGACACATGAAGACTAAAAGGAAAGGGATGGAAAAAGATTTTGCCTTGACGGACCTAGAGGGTATTGTGCTGAATGAAATGGGTTGATTAGAGAAAGACAAATATTGCATGATTTTACATACATGTGGCATCTAAAGAACAAAATCAACAACAACAACAACAAATGTGGAAATAAATTCATAGATAAAGAGAATATTTAGGGGGATATTAGAGGGAGGGGTTTAGGGGGACAAAAAAGGCAAAGGGATTAAGAGGTACAAATAGATAGTTGCAGAATTGACATAGTGATGTAGAGTCTAGCATGGGGAAGATGGTTAATAATGTAATAAATATGTAAGGGAAAAGAGGGGTACTAGATTTAGTTGGGTGATCACTTTTAAGTTATGTGGATCTCTGATCACTATGCTATACAGCTGAAACTGATATATTATTGTATGCCAAGTGCAATTGAAAAAAAATTGAATTTTATAATGTAAATGCAAGCAACTAATTGTCTATTATATTTAAAGATGAAGAAAATAACTGGAAAAAAATTTAAATTTGATATCTATTAAAACTAAGGGTTTTTAATTGAATTATTATCTAGTCTTCATTTAAGTATTAATTTAGGTAATTTTGAAATTTCAGTCAAAATTTGTGGGATTTGTTTAAAAAGGCTCTTGGTGCCATCTGGAATATGTCAGGAACATTGGCATCAAACCCAACTTATATAAGCCTTGTGAAAGAGTTTCTGGTGGAGGCCTTTCTGGAGACATTTTTAAAATATGAAACCATCTGTCTCTCCAATGTTCTAGGTCCATATCTGTTAAAGATGTAACCATTTCCTCTAGCATGATCTTAGTAGTCCTTTCTTGGATAGTGGGAATCCAGTTGATCTCTTGACTCTTAAGCTTCATCACTAAAGCTGTATAGTTCACTACAGAGCCCTGTTTCAAGTGCCTCTTTTATGGTAAAAGATTTTTTTCTCAATTATATCAGCAGTAAATCCAGCTTTAAAAAGTAGAATTCTTGAATTTCGGACTCTCAACAGCTACTTGTTTTGAATCAGGTGTTAAAACATTAATTGAAAGAGGGTTAATGATGCATTGTTTATTATAAAATAATGAATTACAACTATATGAATTAACAGCAAGAGAAAGATATTTTTAAAAAACCTTTTGATAAATCTTTTATTTGACCATAATTCTTGGCTTCTGAAATTAATCAATAGATTTTGATTGGACTCAACAGAAAGTAAAGAGGAAATGTACCTTTTGGATAATTTACTCTAAGACTTATTAACTGTCAGTCAGATCATAGATCAAGCCCATAGATCAAACCAAGTCAGACAATGCTTTAAAAAGAAAACTTCCATTGTTCGTGAAATGCAAAAGTTTATGGAATTCACATAAAACTTTGAATATACTTTCCACCTTAAAATCCCGCTGGACTTGCATTATTGCATAGGAGTTACCCTTATTAAATAGAACATGCAGCATCTGATTCTTTACTTCCACCACTTTCCCTATTTATTTGTGTTCAGTTTATTTTATTTAATTTTGTTATCTTCACTCTGCCATCTGATTTTATGAATCTTGACCTCTTTTTGCCTCATTTTGTACTTAAATCATATGTGACTTCAAAGGGATAATGTAATTTGACCCAATCATGTAACTGGTACTTTCCAGGGATAAAACAAAATAAAATGAGTCCTGCCTAGCAATAAATAGAAACGAATTAAAATTTTGTAATCTAATGTTCATAAAGGCTCATTTAATTCTAGGCTGGAGAAAATTGCCTTTTTATTGTATCTTTTGATTCTGGTAGAAAAACGTGTGTTGGGACAATTAAGACAAAGGTTAATGAGGAGATATTTTGCCTAGAAGTAAATCTGTTTTAAACATTTTTTAACAAATAAAATTTTAAATGCTTTTAGTGTTATGAACTGGATTTAAATTTCTTCTTAAATTTTTCCATTTAATTTGTCCATTATTATTTCTATCCAGAATGTATAAAAACATATTAAAAATGTTAAAATTTGAAATAAAAGATGACATTTTTCTATTAAACCTGAAAGTTCATTAGCTGCAGACTTTATATCTGTACTTTATAAAGATAAATAAACTAATTATGGAAAGCACAAAATTTAGTTCTTACTTCATGTAGTATAAGACATATAAGTAAACAATTTAAGCATTGTCTAATTCTACAAAAAAAGTAATTTAATCTATGAAAATTATTTCAGAATATGACTAGCATGTTTTCTTCTGTCACTTAAGTTGTATATGATTTGATCTGTCATAAGTTAACAATTCATTGCTCTTATTAGTGGAGTCATATGTATTAGCTATCTGTTGCAGGATAACAATAATAACACAAATTCAACAAGTTAAAACAACACAGATATCATCCTGACGTTTCTGTAAGTTTGAAATTAGTCAGCTGTGTTCTCTGTTTCATGGTCCATATAGGTTTAAAATGAAGTATTGACCACTGCTAGGGTCTCATATGAGTCTTGGCTAGAGAAGAGTACACTTTCACGCTTATGTGGTTTTGGTAGGGTTTGGTTACTTGTGGGATATTGAACTTAGGGCCTCAGTTCCTCGCTGACTATTGGTTAGACATCACCTTCAATATCTTGTCACGTGGATGATTCTACATATTCATTTCATTAAATCAAGCAAAGGAAATAGAGTCTACTAGAAAGAATGAAGTTATAAGCTATAATCATATGTTACATAATCACTGAGGTGACATCCCAGCTACTGTGCCAATTTCTATTGGTTAGAAGCAAGTCACTCTCTGGCCCTCATGCAAGAGGAGATGAATACCTGAGGGTAGCAATACCACAGGGGGAGATTATCAAGGGGCTTTTTAGAGACTATCGTGGTTCTGCAGCTCTCTAATTTTAACCCTTTTCAGATTTTTCTTTCACAGTCTCCTTGGTCAATCACTAAGCTGTGTGACCAACAGCATATTGTCATAATGTCTCTTTATAATCTATTGTATAATCACACAATGTATTCATAAACAAAGCAGTCCATCACAACCAACCTTAGTGTCACTTTTGTAAGTGACTTCCTTTTTACAGTAGCTTCCTATTATTTTTTGTTCAAAGTTAACAGAGTTATGCTTTGTTCGGTACACTGACACTATGACAATGACTAAATAAGTTGCTTATAAAATATAATTGTGTTATTTCAGATATCTTACTTAAGAAGTTTCTAAATGTGTTTTTTATAAATTAATTGGTGCTCTTTCTAAGTGATAAAAATCTTAGATAAAGGGAAAATAAAAGAGAATTAATTTTTTTCTATAAATGACATGATGAGTTTACCTAGCTTTAAGTATAGCAGCATTAATAATAATAGTCATAGTGTAGGGGATCTATTTCAACCCTAAGATGTTTTATTTCTGTTGGTACCATTATCAGTAATAACCTATAACCTATTTATAGAGTACATTAAAATCCTGGACCAAAAAAAAAAAACCAACACAAAATAAATACTTTTTTTCTCTCTGAACAGTTAACAGTAAATAAAAGTTCTGGGCATGACTTTCATTTCCTTTCTGTGAGACATTTATCACACATAAACACTGAGCAAAGAAGACAAAGTATCCTCATTGGCCAGAGATAGGTAACATGTCTATCCATATATCCAGAGATTGGGTCAGTCCTACCCAAACCAATTAGACTGAGAATCAAGGAGGTATGGTTATCCAAGCAATACCTGAATATTGTTAACAAAAAAAGGCAGAAAAGATACAGGAGAGTAAGTTAAATTGAGATGTATTTTTTGACAATATTATTAACATAGGAATCATCATTAGATGTTGGATCATCTAAAATTAAGATAGATTGCTTCACACTGTCAATCTAATATGTAGACTATAGTGCCAAAAAACATAGCAATTTGGAAGAGATGTTTGTGAAATGTAATTGGTTTTCCTGACTATATTTGTGTCTTGGGATATGATAAAAAAGATTTCAATGCAGGCATGATATAATTGCCCAGTACAATCTAGATTAGAAGAACTGAAAAAATGAAGATAAAAATGAAGGGTAGTATTAAAAGAGTAAGTATTAAAAGAAAAATACCACGTGAAAGATATAATAACAGGATTGATCTTATCAGTTTAGGAAAAGAAGCTAAAGGTTATTAGAAGTCAGATGGGTTAGATAGATTGACTAGACTACAAAAAGGCTCAGAGACATTGTTAAATTTTTGTATTCAGTAATCCTTTCAAGCTATTGAAACTGGATAATATGAATACCTATGAATTAGAAAAGTGAGATTATCTGCAAATCCATTTTTGAAAATAACATTACGATAGCCAGTGACCAATATTATATAATGAAATTGAGATTTTGAGATTGAAATAATGTGTTATTCAAAATATATTTTTGAAATCAAGGAAATAAATAGCATGGTACTTGGTGCATAATGTGACTACAGTTAAGCTAAAAAAGTGAATTCAAAATACATATGAATTTGTGATGCCATCTATTCAAATACTTTTAGTACAGTTAGAGTAAAGCTTTATAGTAAAGCTTAAGGACTAGAAACATTTGGAAGCCATTTCCTTAAATATGATAACATCAGCAATGCAATAGCAATATTTTACTTCAGCAAGTTGTGGTAGCAAATCTTATCCACCTATTGCTTTCAGTCCAGAAGGTGCTTTAGAGACAAGAGTTTTGTATGATATTTGGCAGATAATAAAGTAGTAGATTAGTGTGTTCCATTTTAAATTAAAAACAATGCAAGTGACAAGATATCTTTAAAGAAGCATTGGCATGATTTGGAACAGTATTTTAGGGCTAGAGTCTTAATGTAGTACTTCCTCCAAAATTTCAGAAAATAGTGTTATTCATATAAGCACACATATAAACTCACATATTTTATGATGAAATTCAGGACTCAATCGCGGCAAAATTACTAATTTTCTCTGAACCTGCAGATCTCTTCCAATAAGTGAATTTGCAACCAGAGGGACTATGGCTGGTGTAATTTCTGCTGCGGCCAGTATTGTGCACTCCATCCATTATTTCAGGAAATGAGGAGGGTGAGTAGATGTTTACTCAGTTGGTATTTTCACCATAAATAGGTCAATTTGGATTTGAAATTAATTTCAAATTGGATTATTATTTACTCTATATTTCTAATAAAAGTGTGCCATCTTAAATGTTATTGGTAACTATGTGCTGAATCTGACTAAAAATTTAGTTATCATAACAAAGTGATTCTCTCCTACCCCCACTCCCAGGAAATACTACATATTCCATTCTGGAACCCTTCTCCTCCTCATATAGGAATGTTTTAATAACATTTCTTCAAAATTAATACATCCTACTTTCAGCTTTTAGTCATAATTATTGCCTTATAAGAATCTCTTCCCACTGTTCTGTACCATCCAATACCTGTATTCCATGTCCTACCTTAGATAAACCTGAAGAAACTTTAAAATCATAAATACTTATGAATGCCCAAAGAGCCACATCCATGATAAAAGCATTTATATATCACTTATATAATGTTTCCTCAAACAGTTAAATTAGACATACAATTGGCCTTTGTAAGTAAATCATTTAAGTTTTGTCTACCCATCATGGTTCACTGACACTAGAATAGTTTGTGAGCCTCTAGGAATAAATCCAGAGCTAACTCCTTCTCACCCATTCTTTGTTTACCTATTGTCTATAGCTTAGTTGTCCTCTGTTTTTCCTTTTGATAAGCTGGATGGCCTATGGGTAGTCAAAAAAAGTTAATATATTAACATAAAAATTAAATATGTAATAAATGAATGAATGTTAATTCTGTTAAAGCAGTTTGCAAAGAAATTAAAAAGGCCTTTGTCAAGTATTTCAACAACCAACAATTACAAGAAATTGCTGTCCCTGAAGCAAGTGCTCAACATCATACTCTTCTTATTGCTTTCTTCTTTGTTTCTACTGTGCTGCTGTGCCTCCTCTCTAACTATTACTACTAAACTTCTTTTTCCTTAGACTTCCAACATATGACTGAAGTTGTGATTTCTCAATCTATTCTGATTCTTCTCCTTTTTTTCTATTAGTGGTAAGAGAATATGAGCAGTCAAGGATTTTATTTCAATAAACAGATACTACAGTTATAGCTATCACAGAAAACTGAAGGTAGCTAGAATGGGATGTGATCAACTTCCCTTTGACTATGTTGAATTTAAGATGTGTGCCACATCCAAGTAAAAATATTTTGGAAGCAACTGAATAATCGAAATGTGCTCGAACTATACAAAGCAGCTTTACAATGGTCTCACTGATATGAGGCAATATAACACTAAGGATTGAGACCTGATTACGGAGCTAAACTGCCTGGGCTTGAAACTTTGCACACCTGTAACCTTGGGCAAGTTAACTGTGACTCAACTTCCTTAATGTAACATGGGTAAAATACTACTTACTCCAAGATTATTGAGCAAGTTCTGTAATGTGCTTAGAATGCCATACATCATGTTAACTGCTATACATAAATGTCTACCCTTGGTTGAAATAAAAAGCTATTCTAGTTCCAAATGATCACAAACACTATTATTTTCTGAGTCTTGTTCCATGAAAGGTGGAAGCATATGTAACTCACGAAGAGCAGGGGACTTTAAACAATCTATTTTTAAGTAGTAGGCTTCAGAGGCAAATTCCTAATCCTTAAAATACAGCATTTATGACACAGTTATGAGTGATCCACACACTCTGATCTTACCTGTAATTCAAAAGATGCAGTTTCCTAACCAATGGACTATAATTTGTTGTACAGTTAATCACCTTGCATCTTTCAGTAAGGAAAACACTAAATCTAAATAATAAAGATATCACCCAGTGAATTAGGAAAGTTGATTTTCTTTAAATATTTCTTTGGGGGAAGAGACACCTACTTAATTAGAGGTCATTCATTTTATTTTCAAAACTATCATGTAAAGAATTCATAGGGTATGGGTTCCAGTAGCTCAGGTTCCATACCTGGGTGGAGCAGTCTGGCACTTCAGTTGAAGCTAGGCATGTTTCTCTTTGGCTTTCTTCCTTCTTTGATCATTTTCCTTTACACGTTTCAGGAATTTGATCATGGCTATTAGAGCACTTAATATACTCAATACACACATTAATTCTTTTGGCAAGATCTTGCCCTTAACTTGTTCGATTACAACAATGCTAACTGCATGTTGGGTAACATTGTAAACTCTTCCAGTTTTGCCATGGTAACATTTGTGGGGAATTCCTTTTTGAACAGTGCCCATTCCCTTGAGGTCTACAATACCACCTTTCTTGTAGATTTGCATGTACGTGGCCAAAGGAATAGCTCCATGTTTTTTAAAAGGCCTAGAGAACATATAGAGAGTGGGTGCCTTTCTTCCTTCCCTTTGTTTTGGTCATTTTGGTGAATTACTGTAAGATGGCAGTTCCGAAAGGCTGTTCTGATCTCTGAGCAAGATATTTAACACTTAGAACCATACTTCTCATCTTGAATATTGGAATAAGAATGTCCATCTTGTGTTGCCTTTGATTGAATTAAATGTGCATTTGCTACTGCAGTAAACATAACTGGCAAGTCTGATTTCTCTGTGTAGATTTTTAAAACTCTGTGTTAAGTTAGAGATTCTTAAGCACAAACATTTCAAATCCCTTTTGAAGAGTTTTATATTCATAGCAAAATTGAGCAGGAGATACAGAGAATTTCCATATATTCCCTGCCTCGTGGGTACCCATAGCTTCCCTCACTATCAACATTTTGCACGAGAGTGGTACATTTGTTACAGTTAGTGAACCTATAATGAGATGTCATAATCACCCAAACTTCATGCTTTACATTAGGATTCACTCCTGATATACATCCTGTGGATCTAACTAATGTGTAATGATATGTATCCATTATTATAGTATCATATACATTAGTTTCTCTGCTCTAAAAATCCTCTGTGCTCCAGCTATTCATCTCTTCCTTCTTCACTAACCCCTGATATTTTTATTGTCTTCACAGTTTTACCTTTTCCAGAGTGTTGTAACCATACAGTATGTAGCCCTTTGAAAACTAATTTAGTAGATGAAAGTGGTGGTGAAAACAACTGTTAGATCTGATTCAGTACCTTGAAGTTCCCAAAACTCACTGTTAATGTCCAGGAATGGATAATGAAAATACACACGTAACCGAGGTAGACAGCAGAGGAGTGCCAATTTGTTAATTAAAAATAAGAAATTTTTGTTCCAGTGACCAGACTAACCAGCACATTTATGTCCTATAGACATTATTAGATGACAAGTTACATTATAATCAAAGTCATTTTCTATATTTCCCATGAGATATCTCTATCCTTTGAAGTGGAAAACTTGAATTCTGTATGGTCATCACTTATTTTTTTCTTTAAGAAGATCCTTATATGAGGCTAGATTATAATCCGAAGTTTCTTTGGTAAGCCATGAAACCAGTACAAATTGGGAAAGTTGATGAAAGGAAAATTTAAGTACCTAGTATATCCATTTCACAATGGGGAATGTTTTGTAAAGAAGGTCAGTAGCTTTTGCTGGTTAAGAGCACAGTGCCTGGAAAATAGGATGCTCATAGTAAATGTTAGCTGCTATAGTAATGATAACAATTACTCTCCGATCCACTGGAATTGGCTTACATGGCCATACTAAATTTTTCAAAATTACTTTTGTTATGTTATGATTATAGAATTAACCAATGCCTCCTTTGTAATGAAGCACATTCCTTTTTTTTTTATTATATTAATGTATTCCAGCAAACTCTATGCCCCATACAGACATTCTTGCATATCTAGGTTCTTAAGTATTTTAGACTGAATTTAGGATTTATCTCTTTGTGGGTCTTGTGTTTCTCTTACTTACAAATTCTTGAGATTAAGGAGTAGGAGAAATCGCTGTGAGGATAAGGTTAATGACACCTTACTATAAACAACAAATGATTGGCAATATCCTTTTAAAAAGCTGAGATATTTTCATTTTATGTCTTCTTTCTTTCTTTCTCCTTCCACTTCACCATGAAGCACAAATGAAAGAAGAAGTTTGGGATTCTAAAATTTAGATTCTTAGGAATCTGCAGAAATTACATTTTCCAAAAAGTACAAGTTAAAGAGTTTAGAAATACTGTGTCATGATATGAATTGGAATTGATCATTTAAATCTCAGTGTCGGTCAAATACTTTTCTTATTTTCTAAATACCATATGAAAACTAATGATAGTAAAACTTTATTGAAGTAATTATTGCTTTGGTGTAGAAGAGCCTATCTCCAGGAAATATTTATATAGCATCTGAACTATGTCTGTGTAAATCACACCTCCAGGTATTAAGGTTATACAACATAATTTAGAAATATAGTAAAGATTTATTTCTAGGGTGAGAATTATAAAGTCTCTTGGGGAGTGAACCTATGAAACAGTAAACAAAAAATGCCAGTACTTATATTTTCTTAAATTAGTATATTAAAGACTTGTTTTAGAGGGGAAGGGTTAAGTTGAAGAGCAAATGAATAAAGACATTATCTCTGATCATTTTTACTCTCTCTTTGTTTTAGAGTTGGGGAGTAGGGTACTTTTGTAAAAAAATATTAATATTTTGATGATAAATTTAAAATATTTTAATAATTTTAATAATCATATTAAATAGTGTTGTTTTACTAAGTTATTTATTTTATTATAATATTTAAATGTTAACCATAATTTAAAGTTGAAAATTATTAAGTTAATAATTTTAAATGAATAATTTTAATAACAAAATGCTTTTATTAAAAAAACTGTTTTCAAAAATGGGTAGTGGATTGGATTTAGCCTGTGAGCTTTAACTAGCCAACTGTTACTTTAGAACATTATACTCTCTAGTTAAAAAAAAAATTATGAAGCTTATTCTTTCTATTCAAATTCTGATAAGAAAACACTTTGGAGAAAGCTTGTGTGAAATTCCTAAGCAATATGTTAAACTTTTTCTCCTTCAGGATGGCAGTTGTTCCTTAGGCTCCTGCAGCCTAAGAAGGCCAGACCAAAAGAACCCCAGGTTGAGAGCAGAAAGACTTTTTAAGGAAAATCCCCAGAGAGGGCTGCAGGAACCAGACTAAGGACCCCAGGCACAGCTGAGGAGGCAGTCTGTGTTGGGACCCCTTGCTCTGGCCTGGGGGCTGATTCTGAAGAAGGCTTGGAGACACTACTCCAGCTGCAGCATTTTCAGGAGGAGCTGAACTCCAAGCTTCTAGGGCAGCTTTGTTAGAACACCACTCCCTCCATACCTGTGGTAAGTGAACCTGTCCAGAGGATTGGGGTAAAGTCTGTCAACTCAGCCCTGGCCAACGATGTCTTGACCAAGGCTGGGGCCACTCTCAGGTGAAGAGGGCTGGCCTGCTGGGGGAACTTTAGTCTCTTGGAGGGCCTAAAGGCATGGATGGTAGACCTGGGAAAACAGTGAAGATCCAGACAGAATACCAAGAAGTTTCCCAACCAAGAAGACCCCCAAAGCTACAGGCATGCACAGTCAGCAACCATGGGCTGACAGCAGTTCATCACTCCACATCATACATTTTACGGCTCTTTCTGGCACTGTCTGGCCATCTCCCTCATCCTTTGTATATCTTTGTCCAACTAGGTTCAAGGCTTGCTCTTTACATGCCATGACCTCACTCTCTAAGGAGGCTGAGCTCCTGGTCAATTGCTCAAACTTCTGTCCTCTCCCTTCCTCCCTATCACTTCTTCACTCTGTCATTCTCATTCTAGGTCAATAAATGGATACCAGCTTTGTGTCAGTCTTCATCCCACTCTTCTTGATCACCAGATCACCAGCTTTGTACATTTTGTAGGCCCTCCCTCACCCTTTGTGAATCACTGTTTCTTTCCACTGCTCTCCAATTACGCTCAGTGCCCCATCACACTCCTTTGCTTCATCACATCCTGTCACCTTCCTCTCTGTCAACTTCTGACTGTTTCTTTGACTCTTGCCGCTGTGGTCCATCTCTGCCCCACTTAGGCCTGGCTGGTCTTGGGTGGTCCATTATCACCACCGTCCTGCAGTGCTTGACCTTTCATGTCATCTCTGCTGCTGCCATGGTGGCTCCTCTGTCATTGTGGTGGAGTAGTTTCCACTCTCTTCATGCTCCACTCTACTGTCTTGCCACTCAGGTTTTCTGAAGTCTGTCCAGGGGCCCAAGCCAGGTAGCTGGAGAGGTAGAGCTGGGTACTTCAGGAGGCAGCACCCCATGTCCCAGGTGGATGTTGAGGTACAGGCAAGTATCCTTGTCTTTCTGGGAGATATGATGTCATTGTGTAGCTTCAAGAGCCCTCATATTCCTGTTTGGTGTTCACCGCATTTGTCCACATTTGCTTTACAGTTTTCTCTGAAAAACACTGTACCTTTGTGGTGCAAGTGTCCAGTGTATTTTTCAAGCTTGTCTTTTGTCTTCTTCACTTGGAAGATGGAGCAGCATTTGCCTTGTGGCTGGTGTTTCTATTGTTTTCTAAGAAGTCCGATGTGATTTTTAAATTTATGTCATACTTGGGAAGCTCTTCCTTATTTTAATTATATATACATATATATATGATTCAGTTGGAATTTATGTGTATGTCTGTGTGTGTGTATGTGTGAGACAAAGAGAGAAAGAGAGAGACAAAAAGATGGAGTTTAATTTTTACCTAGATGACTACCTAATTTCTTAAAAACTAATCATTGAAAAGATCCTTTTTCCCAAGAGTTTGCAGTATTATCTTAATCTTATCCTAAAATCATGAGAGTTTTTATGTCTATGTCTAGTGTGTTTATTGTTTTGTTAAAGTCTGTAAATTGATGAACCGATACCATCTCAAAGCAAATGTTTTGTCACCTTTGTAAAATCTTTGAGTCAGGATAAATCTAACAAGTCATAAATTATTTAGCCATTGCAATGAGGCTGTGAGGCTGCATCTGTTCTGTGGGATCCTGGTTTACAGCAGCATCAATGGCTACAGCATGGCTATAGCACAGTAGGCCTAAGTATGTGTGTGTTCTGAGTGAACTTTTTTATAGCAGTGGCAGAGGCTGGTGCTTTTAGGAATGAGTTTGCATCTGTTTTGAAAAAAAAATGGTTTATGGCAGTGGCAACAGCTGCCATCATGATGCAACACCAGGCTTGAGGCCGCATCTGTTCTAGAGAACTTGCTTTACGGAAGCAGAGGAAATTCCCTACTGCTATTGCACTATATAATTAGGCAGCCACGTCTGTTGAGAGGAAACTTGTTTTAAGGCAGCAGCTGTGGCTCCCACATCTGTTATGAGGGAGCTTGTTTAAGGCAGCGGCTGTGGGCATCACATGAAGGTCACCTGAGAATCACACAGCACTCATGCAGGAACCACATGGGAATGTGTGGTGGTCACACCAGATTCACGTGTATATTAGGCTAAAGTTATTTTCTTGGATGTTTACACTTCAAGAGGGTTCTCAGACCTGGAGAAGGCAGTTCTGGTTGGTAGAAGATTTACATCTGCAAGGCCAGAGAAAGCATTAAGCATTAAATAAAAGTGTTATAGCTGCCGGCCACCGAAAGACACAAAGACCACCAGAACTCAGTGAGTTATAGGAAACACGCTCTTCATTCAGCCAGCTGGGTCTTCAAGGGATATGCAGAGTCCAAATTAAGCCGCCCTGAAATGTAGAGGTACAGGATGTTTAAGCCCCAAATCCCATTCTTCATTCTGTCTAAACACAAAGGTCTATTTTTCTTCTATTCATTACCTGTCAACTCACAGGTCAGGTGCATAAGTGGGGGTACAGAAGCAGAAAGCTTATTGTTAGAATGTTATGTTCCCATAGGTAATAGCCTATGTTCCCATGGCGATAGCCAAGCAATAATTTCCTAGCCAGGACAAAAGATTCTGGGGCAGATTTGCCAGTTATCGAGGACCTAGGTTAATCATTATTTAAGTGTTTTTCTCTTTCTGAGTGCAGGGCAGTACTTTTCCTAATGTCCTGAATTTTTACAGTATCAGCATAATCCTGAAGTGGAGAAGGAGGCTTTGGGATCAGTAATGGGATAGGTGGGTTTTGTAGTTCTCCAGGATCTGCATTGTTGTTTTCTTATAGATGAGATTTAGTCAAAAAAGGACTGTTGTTTTTAGTTATTCAAAGAACATCAAGGTCTGACCTGCCCATCCAACTATTAATCTTGAATTTGCTTATCTATATCAAGGAGCAGAATTCCAACTAAAGTGGAAATCAAAAGGTTTCTATGCCTGTAATAAAGTTGTGTGCTTGGAATAGAGTGTGAGATTGGGAGTATTCCACAAAGGTTTCTGCATGTTTTCCTCCCCTTGGAGCACTTAGTTCCATTTTGGCCCAGCTAGCCTTAGGAAAAGAACTTTCAAAATAGAGCTCTTATCTATCCCTAAATATCAGTCTCCAGTTGGGCTGAGTGCTAACCATTAGCAGAGGGTCTGGCCATTTGTAATCTGGCCATTTATGATCTTGGTAAGAATTTGCTCCAGGGGCCCATCTGGAAGATTGCATGACTACAGTGTGATATGGGTGGATGGGTTAATGGTATAAATAGGTTATCATTGTCATTCTAAGTCTGATTTCTGTACTTTTATTTTTTTAAAGGAGTGTTTCTTAGGCTAGCTGCAATACTCCTCTGTCTTTTAATTTGATCCTCCAGAGGCACCAATAAGACATTTGTTTTAGGGTGCAAGCTCTTTAAAAAAGAATCCTTGCATATATCTTTCTATCAGATATCAGGCATGGCAACCAGTAAATTCTCTTGGAAATATTAATCCCTTTTCTTTCTCCAAAAAATCTTCAAAGGTGACTCAATACCAATAAACCTCTTTTTAGCTTAGCAAGAACCAAACCAAAAAAAAATGGCCCTATAGAGGTTCAAATAATATAGTCCTCACATTTCATAGTCACTCCCAAAGGGAGTCAAAGAAATAAAGATTTAGATGAACTCCTGAGAGCTGGCAACCTCAGAAGGTAGGACATCAGCCACATGTGAGGTGCACTCCACATCTCTGGCCAGCCAACTACCAATTCTTTGGCCTCCGACCTGGCAGTTGGCAGCCTGAAAATACGTGAGGTACAACTAGTGTTCCTCTGCCCCTGCCAGCAGAAAGCAAAAAGAGAGAACCCTCTTGCTAGTTCCAGCCAAGCTCCAACACACCAAATGGTAGAAATAAGAAAGTTACACTCTACTATGAGGAAAAGGACACCTAAGTGTATGAAAAACTGAGAGTAACCAAAACATAACACCCGAGGAAGTACTGCCTCCGAGTGTATGTATCTGTTGATCTAAATTAGGCAAGGAAAAGACAAGGGGAGGCCGTTGGTGCCCTCATTCTGTAATGGCTGAAAAATTACTGCCAAAAATTTATTACTTGCAGGAAAATTACTGCTTGGCTGTGTCCATGGGAACATAGGCTGTCACCCATAGGAACATAACATTCTAACAATAAGCTTTCTGCTTCTGTACCCCCACTTATGCACCTGACCTGTGAGTTGACAGATAATGAATAGAACAAAGATAGACCTTTGTGTTTAGACAGAATGAAGAATCAGATTTTGGACTTAAAACCCCTGTACCTCTACATTTCGGGGCTGCTTAATTTGGGGTCTGCGTACTCCTGGCAGACCCAGCTGGCTGAATAAAGAGTGTTTCCTATAACTCACTGAGTTTCGGTGGTCTGTGTGTCTTCGGGGCTGGCGGCTACAACAATTTGACCAGATTCAGATCAAAAATCTGTACCGTAATGAAAATTTGTATCTTTTGTTAATTTCTTCCAACTTTGGTTAGCTGAAAATTCAGCGAGAGTCTAGATTGATAGAGAGCAGAGCAGGTATTGCCTGGGGATGGAGCAGGTGCCCTAGGGATTGGACGTGGGATTTTAAAGAGGCACGAGGTATTCTAGCCATGTTCAATGTCTCGATCATGGTGATTGTTTCACAGGTATTTTCATATGTCAAAATTTATATTGCTCAATTGAAATATTGGGAGTTTGTTAGATGTCAATTATACCTCAAAAAAGCTGTTTTTAAAAGGTAAGTACTAATAAAGGCCACACATGGATGAATCTTTCAAATATCATGCTGAGGGAAAGAAGCCAGGCATGAAGAACTATGTGCTATATGGTTCCATTTGTGTAAAATTTTAGAACAAGAAACACTCATCTATGCTAAAAAGTAGGAGGAAGAGGAAGAGAAGGAGGGGAGAGGAGACATGGACTGTGCAGACAGGGATCGACTAGGAGGGGGATGAAGGGAAAACAATGTTCTTGATAGTGGTATGGGTTACACTGTATAGTATGAAAACTCCGGGTCACTGTGATACACTGAATGCTAAAGTGTTTGGGGTTGAAATGTCCCAGTATCAACAACTTACATTAAAATACACTTTTTTAAAAAAAGGAATGAATTGATGGATGAATGGAAGGAAGCATGGATAAATGAAGTGACATGTGATAAAGAAACACAACCAAATGTGATTTCTGGAATGTAGGTGGTAATAAGGGGCTTCATTCTATAATTCTTTCATCTGTATGTTTGAAAGTTTTCATAATAACATGTTGGAGGAAACAAAACAACTCTCTGTGCATTTCTGTCCACACGTCTATAACTATATACAAAAGGAGCAGTCTATATGGATATGCAGAAAGTTTTTAAAAGTAATTACTATTGGGGAAGGGAGTTTTGGGGAGACAGAAGATGGAACTTTTGTTTTTACATGTTTTAATTTCTTACAATGAGAATATATGCATGTAACCACATGTAATTTTTTAAAGAATACATTTACCATGGGTTCCTCCTACAAATGCACCATGTAGACATCAATGTTGCCCAGAGCAAACCTAGGGCCTGCAGGATGCAGCACTCACTCTAAGGTACCCTGAGGCAGCAAGAGATCAGGAACTAGAACCCGGTCTGTCCCTATAGGTAAAGAGGCCTTGGTGGAAAAGCCTCAGTGGGCTTGTCCCATATCTTCTGATGCAGCTCCTCCACAGGTAACTAGAGTTAACATTGAACACCAGCATTCCTTCTTCGTTATTCATGCGGCATGAGTCACTTGGCTAGGTTCCCCTAAGCTCTGGTCCACACCTCCCACCCTCCCCCTGGATTGCTCTGCTTGGATATCCACACTGAGCATTTCCTCCTTGCTCCCCACCACATGTCCACTCCTCCAGGTCAGAAGGCTGAACCCTGTGGTCACTTCACCGAGTGACAAAGAGGGACCAGAGGCTGGAAAAGCTGTGTATTTTAAAGTAGTAAGTAAGGTTTCTCTGAAAAGTTGAATTGAGCTTGGATATGAAAGTTGAAGAGAAAAAGCTGATCAGGCTAAGTATAACCTGAATTAATGGATGAATACAGGGATGAACACGTAAACAGGATAAATGCTATACTCCATGTTTTGCGGCAGGGGGAAGCACTAGGCAACTTTCTATGACCTGCTATGGGAAAATGTTACCAAATCAGAAAATGCACTGTTTTAAAGCCACTAGTGGGGGCTTTAAAACCCACCTTCCTGGCCCTAAAGTTTCTTGGTGGTATTTTCTCTGAAAGAATGAATTGGGCTACATTCAGGATTCTCTCTGCCAGCCATGGCCACTGGGAGGTGCCAAGCAGAAAGGAATAGGTCACTCAGCAGACATGAAAAGGCTTCTCTCTACTAGGGACACATTATACAAATGAATTATGCAAATTCTCAGGTAAATATTTTTGTGAGTACGCTATATATTTTGAGTTAATTTTCATAAAATACCTCATCATATTTCCTTCTATTTTTTAAAGCAATTGTTTCCTTTTATTTTCACAAAAGACAAACTAGAATTAGAATTAAATTTGGATTTAAGTATGAAAGGGCTGGAAAGAGTGGGCCTGAAGCCTACTTTGAAAACCACTCTCTTACAGTACACTTTATTTTAAATCTCAATGAAAACTGAGTTTTACCCTTAGAGAAACATTTTCATTTAAACTTAATATTTTTTTTTTGCTTCAATTGGTTTCCAAAATAATTTTTGAGTTCTCAAGAAGTTAACACTTTCTTAACATCTGCCTTTCCCTCCCTAAGTTGTATCTGCTTCAAATGTAAAACCCCCCTTTTTAAATGAGGTATATAACTGATTTCTCAGAATAAAGTGAGTCCCCAAATGAGGACTCTCCCAATGTCTCCTATCACAGGGATGCATCACTTCCAGTTGGTGTCTCTCCAGGGAGCTGAATTTTCAGTGCTCAGGTTTTAGCACCTGTAAGTTTATGTGGACTCTGTGCTCCTTTTGTACTGGGTTAATTTCATGTGGGTTTCCGCATCATCCCTTCTATGGCTACACCATTCCCTTCTTCAAATGTGGCTTGTTACCAAACATGTAGAAAACACACCTGAATCTTCTCCCAGGAGTTGCGTCATGGTTGCCTTTTCCCTTCTTAGTCTTCAGATTTCTAATTCGTGTTACAGTCCTTTGTCTCAGATGTAGAATATTTTTCAGCAACATTTGCTGTTATTGCTGTAAATACAGATGCCATTTCTGTAAGCTGTATGAAGAGAAAAAAAGGAACCTAATTTGTGTGGTATGATTCATCAATAAAGAAATGAGGTAGATTAAGAATAAAGGAGGAGGAGAAGGAGAAAGATGGCTTCTGCTCCTGGTTCAGGGGAGAGAGCTGCCTCTGTTACTTTGAATAAGTGCCTTTCAAACACACTTGAGCTGATGTTCATGAGGTGACACTGGGAGCATGAGGGCTGGTCACCAGAGAAAACACCATGCAATTACAGGATCAAAACTTTCATCCCCACCCCCTGACCTCCAGGGAGGGGAGACAGGCTGGAGAGTGAGTTCAATGCTCCATGGCCAATGATTTCATCAATCACGCCCAGGTAATGAAACCTCCATAAACACCATAAACACCATGGGGTCCTGAGATCTTCTGGGTGCTGAACACATCAAGGTGCTGGAAGAGGGGCACACCCAGAGAGGGCTTGGAAGCTCCGCAACCCTTTCCTCAAACCTCTTCCCTTCGGCTGTTCCTGAGTTGTATCTTCTATCATTGACAGTTATAGTAAATAAGGTGCCCTCCTGAGTTACATGAGTCACTCTAGCAAATGACCAAACATGAAGAGGGGTGCATGGGAATCCCTGACTGACAGCCAGACTTTTAGAGATACCAGAGGCCCAGACTAACAATTGGCCTCTGATGTGGGGCTGGGATTTCTACAGACTTCTGGAGTCTGCACCACTCTGGGCAAGTAGTGACATGAGTATGGTAAGAGGGACAAATTTTTTTATAGCTTATTAGCCTTTAAACTGCTAGACTTTGATGCTATCTCAGCCACGGTCCCTACATTTCTTTTGGTGATGGTCACCACAACAGGCTCCAAGTGCTGAACTCAAAGTAGTGGGTGTCTTCACCTGTGGATATTTTGCCCACATTCTTGCAGTTACAGGGCCATTTAGAGAAGCAAAAATCTTCATCGTGATAAAATATTTACTAACAAATGTATTAGTATTCTCCTTATAAAATTGATTACCACTTATAAAATTGGTCCCTACTCAAAGCTCACTTTCTGTTGAACACCAAAGCACCATTCCCCATCCGTGGCACCGATGGCCAGTCAGTCTCCAGCTGTTCTCAGATGTCTAAAATGTATATTGGTTGTGCTGTGAAACTGGGCCTTAATTAGTATGCAAGATGCCACGAGTAAACAGAAATGATGCTCAGGTCTCATTAGATTCCCACATGAAGCCACTGACACATGAGGTCAGCAGAAAGAAAGTCAGTGTTGATTAACCAATAGGAGCTTCAAAACAGAATGGTTGAAAAAATGATTTACAACTTGTATTAAAAGTTAAGAGTGAGCTTAGATAGGCTCTGAGTATAGAGTGAGTACCAATACCGCAAATGGCCTGTATTTTCGTATGAGCCATCTGACAGAAGGATCCAGAAGGATGAACAGCATGGTGAATGATGGGATAATTTCTTCACTTGGTCCAATTAGCTTGAGTACTAGCTACATGCAAAGAGATACAACTAAAGTGGAAATGTTGCCCCCCGCAACACACAAAAGGGTGTGATTGTCTAACAATAGATTGAAAAGGTCTTGAGAAATAAGGTGAGGCCTTATTTCTGGATCTACCATCAATCAGATATGAAATGAATGATGCTATATCTTGATATCATGTAGTTTTTCAAAGAAATTGTGCAAAATACAGCATTTGTTCATTCTGTACCCATTCTAAAAACCCGCACATGGTTGATTGCAAACATATTAAAAATTTTGTTAAGTGTGAGGTAAAATATATTTCTTTTCTCAATTTTTGTTTTTATTTTTCAAACAAAATCTCTATCAAATATTTTGTGGGGATTTTTCACTTTTTTGTAACATCAGCTCCTGCTGCATATGGAGTCACTTTTCTCCATTTCTTTTTACTTTTTCTTGTGAAAATATACATAGTCAAAGAAGTAGAGATATGTCATAATTCTCTTACACTGGGTAATTAAGTTTAAAAGCTGTCACATTCTTGCCACATTTGCATAATCGATCTACTTTTGTTGAAGTATTTTAAAGTAAATCATAGACATTGTGACAGGTCACCACTTGATACTCTAATGCAGCCCTAAAAAATTAAGGGATTTTCCTAAACACTCACAACCCATTATCATACTTAAGAAAATTAACAATAATTCTATCATATCATATAGCCAATTTGTATTCAAAATGTTCCCAACTGACAAAACCCAGTCCTTCCCAGCAGATAATTCTGATTTCATCAGATTGCCTCCTCAGCCAGGTCCAGGGGAAGCTGCCCCCTGGAAAGTCTTACTGTTTACTATGGGTGCTGTTTCACTTGTTTCTCTCTACTTCCTGTAACCTCAAAGATAGGCCTAAAGCTGTGTTGTTCAACACAATAGCCATTGGCCAAATAGAGCTATTTTAGTTTCAATTCATTTAATTACAGTAAAGATTCTCTTTCTCAGTCTCATGAGCCACACTGCATGTGCTCGGAGGCCACCTGTGGCCGGTAGCCCCAAAAAGGACAGCACAGTCCTAGAACATTCCCCTCACTTTAGAGAGTCTATGAGACAGTGCTCATAGCCAATGGCGTGTGCTTCATAGTGTACTGTTAAGAAAAGTGTTTTTGACTTTAATTGGCTGTTCCTGGCAATAGAGTACCAACTTTGTCCAGATAGTAAGGATCTCCTAGATTATAACATACCAACCACAATGTGAACTTTGTGCACATGAGATAAAACTAGTAAAGCCCCAGACACTCTCAGGTGATGGGCCAACTCAAGGTACCATCGAGGCCAGGAGGATCTGCCTTTTTGGGAACCGCTCTGGATTCAGGCAAACCACGAAACCACACTGGGGTGCTACATAGCTCAATTTCTAGGCCAAAGCAAGGGAAAGTGAACAATCTGCATCTGCAGTACACAGACCAGACTATGTATTTTGCGATAGTGAAGCAAAGGGATGTTTGGAAGCAAGAAAGTGACAGTATCAGCCCTGAGCCTTAGGAAGCTCGTGGGCTGAGGTGTCAAGGACAAATAGAGACAGTTCAGCATCAATGCACAAGGAGATGTCTCAGAGGGTGACTGCAAACCCAGTGGCACTGGGTGTGGAATGGCAGGCCAGATTATGAGAGATGGGATCTAAGCAATGTGGTCAAAATCCTCCAAAAGATCAGAAAGAAAAGTGAGAATGATGGGCAATGGGCAAAGTGTGGAACCACGGTCAGGCAAAAGCAGCAGACAGAAAACCCCAAAGCATAAGAAACTGAGCCTGAGCAGTGAGAAGATAGGAGCTAGGGGACAAACCACACAGCAGGTGATGATAAAAAACATTTGGGTGCGGGGAGGTGGAAGAAGAAGGATTGAGATATAGATTTGGGGGCTGGACTTTTTTATAGAACACTTTAGGCATAGGGATAATTAAAGGATATAATGTGACAGATATGTAAGATGCCTTCTAAATTTGATTATTCAGACCTAAAGTAATCACACACAACCTCTTCAGCAAATCACCTCTTACCAAATTTTCTCCAAAGATGATCTCACAGAAAGTAAAAATTAAAAGAACTTACAATTGTGGTTAGCTGCTAATAGATAATTATCTGCACACTCAATTGCCTATCCTATCAGGAATACATATTTCATAATGTCTTACTTACAATTCTGAAAGAAATGAAATTCATAAATCAAAAACCTACCAACACTCAACATTTCAAAAAATAATATAATTTCCTAACTATAATATAAGAGAAATAATTCCATAATATGTATTTCTAAATGTAAATGAGGCATAACTAACACTAAAAGAAATGTAACTAGACATTTCCACCTTTATATAAAATACCCATGATGATGACAGCACAGACATTGTCTTAACATCTCAAATACTAAAATCAACACAATTCTGAGTAACCAGTTGCTCTGAACTAGTTAATAACTCTTTGGTTCTGAACAAATCAATTTCGTTTCATTCTGGGAAAATTCATGGTACATTTATGGTAGTCATCGTACTGCTCACCAATATTCCTGATTCTCCTTTTCCCAGACATTAGTAAATTTGAGCTTTCTAACTCCCTTGAAGTTAGAGGTGGCATTTGAGTTACCCAGCCAATGAAATGTGAATAAGCAAAGTCTGTCACTTCAGAGCTGGGACATTTAATGTTGAGGCAAAACTGCTCTATGAGATGGGACCTCCAAAAGACTGAATCCTCCTCTGAAATATGATGAAAACAAATGTCTGTTATGTTCAGCCACTGAGGTTTGGGCTTATACGTAACTGAAGTATAACCTGGCCTGATAAAATAATAAAATTGTTTCTCCCCCAAATTAATTTATTTCATTAATTAATTGGAATTAGATTCCAGGCTCCGATCATTATAAACAAGATTTTCACTCACATGACTGTCCAGTGACATTGGAGAGTCCCAAAGGATCCTGGACAATTGCTTGTCATTCCTATCCCCTGTTCTCCCCACTCCTCAGTCACTGTGACAACCCAAACACCATCCCCACCAATTCCCCATTCACACCACCACACTGTAAACAGCTGGCCTCCGCAGATCTGACAGATCATAAAAAGCAGTGCGTGGGACTGGGTTGAGATGTGTAAAGAACCTGGGTTTCTGAAGGGGCGACCAGCACCAACTCCAATTTGTTGCCATCAGGATATACATTCTGAATTGACAAATCTTTCAAGAAAAGGCTAACATCCAGATATCTATGTCCAATCTTTTGATATAGTAATATCTACAACAACTTAAAATGTTTAAATTTGAGATTTAAGCACTCTGAGTCAAACAGAACAGTTCTGCTGGCTTGATGAAGCCTCCATGCAGAATTTTGCAAACAATGTGTCCAATGCTAGTGAAACTTGAGCTTCTACTTTGCAAAATTCCCTTCTATTCCAAGTGACAAAACAGATCATAACACCTTACAAGTAGAGAAGCCACATGGTTGTATAACAGACGTGGCAATTGCTAGTGTCTGCCTTGTGCTCCTTACTGCAAAGTATATTTTAATAATAAGGTAGTTTCTGTCATTGCCCCATTTAACTAATAGCAGAATCCAACCTTCTGGATTCCAAGCCCCTACAGCATGCTCTTTCCTTCCAAGATATCCTATTTAGTCATTTATTTTTTTAAATCCTGTTCCTGCCTTTTCCTGTCCCAGAACATACTTAAACATCCTTCATGGGGCTGGTTCTGAAGACCGCTGAAGAAAAGTGATGAAGTAAAGAGTAAATATGAAATGAAAATGAAGAAGAAGAACCAGTTGCCAGGAAGAACACTGAGGCCCTGGTGACCTGTGACCAGGCCATCATGAAGGCACACAGCTGTGACTGTGACAAAGGGAGAGTAATTCCCTGGAATCAGGCCTCCTTCCACTGGTGGGAACACAGAACCTCTCAGGCTAAGACTGGTGATTCCCCAAGCCCACTTAGAGTGGAAGGAAGGAAAGGAGGGTGGCAAAGAGGAAGAAGAACATGGCGAACAGAAAAGGTGACAGGTAGGGTGCTGGAGCTCACACTGCCAGCCCAGGACAAGTGAGGTTGCCGTGATACCCGCAGGATAGACTGGTGCCAGATGGGTCAGGAGCAAGAGCCAGGGCAGGCAGGGCAGAAGCCCTTAGAAGGGCTCCAAGGCACCAACTTGATCCATGCTAGGCATGCTAACTGCAGGGCTAGGAGGCAAGGAGGGCGCCCCGTGTGCAGGTAGGTGGGTGAGCACACCCTGTGGTCCATGGTGGTTGGCTGTGCGCCCCCGGAGGAAGGGAGGTGGATGAGACCCCATTAGAAGAGTTGTAAAAAGCCCATGCATCCACAGGCCTGACTTTCCTCTGTTTACTCTGCACCAGACAGAGGATGCCAAATGACACACGGAGTGGGATCTCGACTTCCACTTGTGTTCCGCAGACAGTATCCTTATTCTCCTTGGTGCACCTTAAGGAAATGTGAGAGTTTAAGCTTAGGTTATATGTTTGAATTTTTAAAGTGCTTAAGTGAATGCAGGACTCTTTTCTGCTGTCAGCCTAAAAAGGCCAGCTGGACTCAGGGCCTGCCCAGGTGACAGCTAGTCCACAGGTCCAAGGAGTCCAGGCACGGAAGGGGACACCAGGAGGTGTGCAGAGGTGTGTGTGTAGGCGACCATGCCTTGTTCTGGATACAGCAGCAGAGCACTTCCTGGCCTGTAAATCGGGGACTTTTTGAATCACCCAATAATTTCATATATTCCTTTCCAGACTCTGTCATCTAGAATGGTTTCAGCACATTAGTGAGAAGCATGAAAACATTAATGCGTGACTCTGTGACACACATGTGGCATATAGCCATGTACTGTATAGCACACTGAGAACACTTTCTTCTTCATGGAAGGTGCTGTGGGCAGAGCTGACTAACGACTTGAGTGCTATCTAAGAGCAATAGTGAGTGAGCTCCGGAGATTCTGGATTCTGTCCTGTCAACCGGACAGTTTGCTACAGAAGTCATCACTGACACTGAACAGTGAATTGTGAGAATTTCAGTCATTAAGAAAGATTAATGAGTAAAGTTTAGAATCTGACTTCTTTTCCTTCTGGCAAAGGAAAGTAGGATTAGAAGGCAATGAGGGAGCCTGTTCTACCAGGATCTGGCTCCTACTAGCTCCCCAATTTTTTTACAGGTCAGTAGTTGTCTGTGTACCCACCTATTGGTTATCAGCCCCCAGAGTCAGACCTGGGGTCTTGGGGAGGCCTCTTGGATGTTTCTGCTTTTGGACACAGGAGTCTTTGCCCCCTCCGGTATATATATCAAGAGAGTGGTGAAACAGTTTTGCAGAGAGAAAGATTAATTAAAGCAAAAGTTTGATGCACCAAGGGAAGAGAAAGATGTGACTCCCGAGAATCATGGGTCCAGCGGTTTTATGGCCCTTGGGTTAGGGCCATCCCCTACTTTTCTCCTTTCCCTCCGCAAGGCATGTAGAGGTGGGTCCTACACTGCGCCTGAGTAGGGTACCGATATGCTACTTTATGTATCGCATGTCTCCTGAGCATCTTGAATCTCCCCATCAGAGGTGTATTTTACTGTGATAGTGAGAAAATTTACCTAGAGTTGGCTCTTTACTCAAGTGCCACGTGACTTTAGGGCCTTTCTTGGGCCTGCTCCTCTCTCCTGTGATTGTGGTTCTACCTACTCAATGTTTTTTATTAGTGGAGGGAGGTGCACAAGGTTTTTGTTCTAGCTGCAGCTCCTGACTAGGTGAATACTGACCACAATTCTATTTCATGAACTCTCCATCCCCATTATCAACCAGCTCACAATAACTATTAATCTATTTTTGTCTCTATAGATGAACATTTTATGAAAATTTCTTATAAGTGGAATATAATTTATGTATTCTTTAGGGTGTAGTTCTTTATTTTAGCTTCTTATTTTGAGGTCCATTCCTTGTACAATGCACCATTTCATCATTCCTATTGATTAGTGAATAATATTTGATTATTGAATATACACATACTACTTTTATTTTCAATATGTCATGAGAATTTAGGTTTATTCACTTTTGGCTGTTATAAATAGTATTACCATGAGCATTTGCCTATGGGTTTTGAGTGGCCATATGTCCTAGGGGGTGTAGAAACATGGGAGTGCAATTTCTGGGTCATAGCATATCTCCATGTATAATATTCTGGAAAAAATGTTCATGTTTTCTTTTTTACACAGTGGATGCACAGTTTTACACTTCCACCTGCAGTGTATGAGTATTCTATATTCTCCACATTGTGTCAATACTCATTATTATCTCTTTTATATAATCCTCTTTGGAGATCAATGATTATTCACTTGTGGTTTTAATTTGCATTTCCATAATCACAAAGAATATTGAGCACATTTTACATAGTTATTGGCAACTTCTGTGACTTCTTTGAAGAAATGTCTATTCTTGTGCCTGTCCATTTTTTAAAAAATGGTTTCACTTTTTTAAAAAAGATTAACTTCTAAGTGTTCTTTATCTGTTGTAGATATATAATTCACAATAAATATGTAATAGAAAATATTTTTTTCTTTAAGTTGCTTGCCTTTTCATTGCCTTCTGCTACTGTTTGAAGAACATAAGTTTTTAAATTTAAAGTGCAATTTATCTCATTTTTTACTTGTTGATACTGTTTTTGGCATATCGAAGAAATCATTGCCTAATCAAAAGTCACAAAAATGATTCCAATGTTTCTCAATAAATTTATACTTTTTGAAAATGTATTTATTTGAATTAGTTTCAAGTATACAGTACATTGATTAGACATCTATACAGTTCCCCCCAATTAGACATCTATACATATCCCCGCAATTGCTCTCTCCTTCCCCTGCCCCTCCACCTCGCCAACGTATTAATGCTAACTGCATTCCCTACATGTTGCTCCCCATCCCTGTGACCATCCATTAGCTACTAATTTGTACTTCTTTAACCCTTCACCACCATTCTTCCAACCCCCAAAACTTTCTCCCCTCTGTCCATCACCATGTTTTCCACTATATTTGTGAATCTGTTTTTGATTAGTTTGTTCTTTTTATTCCTTAGATTCAGTATGTAAGTGAAATCATATAGTGTTTATCTTTCTCTTTCTATTAAATACCTTCTAGGTCCATCACAGCAATATCTTTCTCCATCCCCTTCCTTTTCATATGTAGAGCTTGCTTTCTTAACCTTTTAGCCACACTCTTTTGGTTGGAGCACTTAATTCTTTTCCATTTAAGGTACTTATGATAGGAACGTAGTTGCTACCATTCTTTATTCCTGTTTTTGAACATGATTTTTTTTTAAAGAAGTCCCTCCAACATTTCCTCTACTACTGGCTTGGTGGTGATATATTCCTTAGCTTATTTTTGTCTGGGAGCTCCTTATCTGTCCTTCAACTCTAAATGATAGCTTTGCTGCAAATTATTCTTGATTGTAGATCCTGGGTCTTCACCTGTCAAATATTTTTTGCCAAGCCCTTCTGTCCTGCATAGTTTCTTTTGAGAAATCAGCTGCCAGTCTTATGGTGTTCCTTATAAGGAACTATCTGCTTTTCTATTGCTGTTTTAATATTCTTTCTTTGTATTAACCTTTGGCATTTTAATTATGATGTGTCTTGTTGTGGGCCTCTTTGGAGCCCTGATTTTTAGGAATTTTCTGAGCTTTTGGGTTTTATGTCCATTTCCTTCACCAGTTAGGGAAGTTTTCCATCACTATTTCTTCAAACAACTGTCAACATCTTACTTTTCTGATCAGGTGGATATTTGTACCCTTAAGTGTCCTATGTGTTTCTTAAATTATTTTTAAAGTCTTCGCATCTTATCTCTTGCTGTTCTGATGGCATGTCCTTGGCTTTTCCATCCTCTAGATAGCATTTGATCCTCTTCTTTATTCACTTTGTTTATTCCATCTAATATACTTCTCATCTCAGATAATGTGTTCTTCATTTCATACTGGTTCCCTTTCATAATTTACACTTCCATTTTTATGTTTTTTATCTCTTTGTTGAATTCTCTACAGTTCTCAAAAGTTCATTGACATCTTTATAACCAGTGTTTTGAACTCTACATCTGTTAGATTACTTGACTCCATTAAATCTGGATCTCTGTTCTCTTCTCTCATATGGTTTAGGCATGTCTTCCCAGTTTGGCTGCCTTTCTGTGTCTGTTTCTATGTACTAAGCAAAGCTCCTAAGTCTCCCGGTCTTATTATTAAGTAGGTATCCAGTGGCACAGTCCTGAGAGGGGTTCACCTGCAGGTCAAATTTAGCCCAGCCCTCTAGCCCTCCAGACCCACATGTTAAGATTCAGCAAGCAATCCACAGATACTGCGCTTATAGTTGCCTCAAAAGGCCACATCAGAAAACGAGGCCAGCTGGCTCCAATGTGAGTCTAGGCACTGCTCAGCAAGGAACGCCTGACTCACTGAGGATATACCTGGATGTGGCTTGGGTGGCCCAGGTTGAGGTAGTGGGGTTGTAGGGAATCCTTTGGGCAGAATAGACTCTTATCCAGTTTGATGATGTCACAGCTATGGTAGCACTGTGTCCGGCACACTGGTAGCAGGGAGGGCTGGCTCATCAGGGAAAAATGGATACTCCTGGCGCTTCCGTATGCACAAGTTTCACCTCAGCCCTCACTCCAACAATGTCTCCCTGCAAGTCCCTGCTTCCCTCAGTCCTGCCCATTCAGCACTGGTGCTCTGAGCGAGCATGTCTGTCACTGTGAAAATCCGCTCATGAATGTGGCCCCTTTAAGAGGCTTCTGCCCCTGCCGCTGCCTGCATCTCACTCAGCAGTTCCAGACTGGGTAGCCCTCTGTCCTAGCCCAGTTCTAAATTCTGCCATTCCAAGGTGATTTCTTGGATTTCTCCCTAGTTGTATGGCTTGTTATCTCAGGCGATTTTCCTTGCTGCTGCTCCTTGTTTCTGTCACAACTTTGATTTGGTCATCAGAGGGATGGACAGAGCCTCTATCATCTACACCATGTTTTTTTCTCCAATAAATTTATGGTTTTGTTTTTACATTTCTGTCTCATCCAATTTGAATATTTTTTATATTATTTGAGTTAGGGGACCACCTTCATCATTTTGCATATAAATATTCAATATTCATATCACCATTTGTCAAAAGGATAGTTCTTTTAAAGTTGAACTTCTTAACACCTCTGTCAAAATCAATTTTAATAAAGTGTTTATTACTAGACCTGAAATCTACCTGATTGGTCTGCATGGATCAATACTCATGCTAGTACCACACAGCCTTAATTATAATACCATTGAAGTAAGATTTGATATATGTGATTGTGAGTCATGCCAAATTGTTTTTCTTTTTAATATTACATTGCACATGCAGTTTGATTTAAATTTATGTATCCAATTTAAGATTAGCTTGCCAGTTTTTCTAAGAAATCTTTTGATAATTTAAAAAAACTGCATTAAATGTGTAGATCAATTTTGATGTTTTTGATCTTACCCATATTGTCATTAATATTGAACTTTTGATGAACATTAATTCAAATGTCTTTCACTTAATTTATGATTTCAAAAACATTCAGTGTAGAAGATTAGAACAGCTTAAATTTCTAAATGTTTCTTAATTTGATGCTATTTTCACATAATTTATTATTACTATGTAATAGTATAATCCTATCTTGTATTTTGATTTCGTATCCTGTGACCTTTTGAACTCATTCATTAACTCTAGTGGATTTTTAGTGAATGCCTCACAAAAAAATTTATACAGGATTTTATCATTTGCAACAAAGAACAGTCTTATTTCTTTTCCATCAGGAAGTTAACTGATTTTTTTTTAATATACACAAACGTTGCAGTTGTGAAATAATCCCAGCTGGTCATGGTGCATAATAACTTTTATCATTTTTCTTGGGTTTTGGTTTGCTAGTATTTTGTGAGAATTGTGGGTCTATATTCAGGAGAGATTGTAATCTCCTATTTATTTTCTCATACTGTTTCTGATTTTTAAATCAGGGTAATACAGGCCCATCAAATAATTGGGAAAAGTTACAACTTCTATTTTTGAAAGATTTTTAGATGATTTTATGATATTATTCACCATATGTTAAGTAGAATTTTACAGTTTAGCATTCAGCCCTGAGCTTTTCTTTGTGGATAGCTTTTTAATTAATTTAAATAATTTTCTTGTTATAAATAAGTTTTCTTACATATTCTTTTTTCTATGTAGATCACATTATGTATTGATATTTCTTTTGAGTTTAACTGGATAATTTGCGCATTTCAAGATATATATTTTAAATGTGTACTAATCCATTTTTCTAGACTTTCTAGGCAGTTGACATACAATAAACAGAAAAAAATGATGCATAAGAATGAGGCTTTGGAAGTATTTTATAGTCTAGGTTACTAGGATGAAAATTATGGCTATGAATTATGCTACAACTGATACTCATATTTATGAGTAGATAAACAAACACTGAATATAAAATAAATTTTTGAAGACTGCCCTATCAACTTGAATTTCATCAAAACAGCAGACTGAGCCTATATTCTTTATGCAACAATGTTTAGATAGGTCATAAAAATTTTAATTTTAAAAAGAACAAATACAAAATACCATTGTAAATGAAGTATAATGTGAAAATTTGGCATATAACAAGGTATATATTAACATAGGAAATAACAATGTGTTAAGTAGTATTGGATGCCATGTACAAATAACAGATTTAATATTTAAAAGTTAGAACTATATAACTGCTGAGTCCACAGCCAAGACCAAATTGTCACATAAACAATCCTATTAGATGTCATTCAGACCATTACAGATAACAATTGTTGTGGATATACAAAGTAAAATCAACAGAAAGAATGTTAAATGACTTTAGAAAAAAGTGTGCCTAACCGGGGAAAGAAAAAAAAAGAACAGCATTTACAGCAGTAAAGACAGGCTACATATTATTTTCAAATATGTGAGATTTTTTAAATGATTGGTTTTGGGGCCCATAAATTGTACGTAACTTCATGAAGCAGAAATCCAACAGGCTGTACTGTCTGGGCACTTTGAAATGAAACTAGAATCTACTCATCAGAGTGTAAACCATGACTAATGTCCAGGCACAAGCAAACTTCATTTAAGACCATTTCAAGTAAATGATGGATTAAATAAAAATCCAAATTGAGATTATTATTACTTTACAGGGGGGTTGTGGTTAGTTTGGTGAATGGACAGGGGGCCAGAAGAGGGTTTTTAACATGAACAATTTCTTTCTTTGTTGAAGCAAACTACAGCCAGAGTCTGTACTTCATTGCTATTTGTTTTGTTTGTTTGTTTGTTTGTTTGTTTGTTTTTTGGGGGGGACTTCATTTTTGATCTGATGAGATTTGGATCCCTCTGTGACATAGGAAGCAGGAGTACTCCACTGTTGAGGATCAGCTTCAGAGGACTTGCTGAGCCAATGGAAGTCAAAGCTCAGATACCCTTAGATACTGTCCATGGCTCTGGAAAGAGCAAATCCATGCAGGAGCAGGACAGTGGACCACGTACGGCATGGTGGCTACAACCCACACAACCATCCAAGATGACATTACTCCCCTCCACAAGCTGAAGTAGAGCAAGATGATGAGCAGCAGTAGACAGCATGTGATTTCCCACTAGGAAGGGCACAGGTCTTTGATGCCGTGGCTGTCCTGGCAGTGCAGCACTCGTACCTGGAGCAGGGGAGGCAGGGATCCTGGAAAGGCACTGCCTCCCCACCCAGAACTGTAACCTGACAGCTGATTTGTCCCTGAGAGACATGATCCCCAACTCAGAACCACAGAAAGGACCCGGCCTGGCAGAACTAGAGACCCCATCCAGAAGGGCTGGGCCCACCAGCCCCAGCTGAGGGGCAGGGCCTATCTTGAGGGGAGCTGGAGAAGATGGAGTGGCATGTCAGCAGCCACAGAGGCCCAATTCTGGCCTCCAATCTCAGCTCCCTGCATTTGGTGCTGCAGGGTGATTGGCGCCTTGGGTCCCTGAAGAAGAAGCTACAGAAGCCAGAGGGAAAGTGCTCAGTGATGTGATGGCCACTGTTGCCCACAGAAAGTCCAAGGCCTCTTTGCTAAGGTGAGGCTAAGTAGACTTGGGGCAACACGGAAAAACACACAGATGCCTGCTCTGTTCTCTGTGGGTGACAGCTGACCACTGCTGTCCAGCTGCTTCGAGGATGATTCTGCAGGTATTGGAGTCAGGATGACTCTTGGTTTGCTCAAGCTCCATCTGGGGGAGGGAGTCCATCATAGGGGCAGAACATAAGGCTATGCTGAATGGAGATGGAAGTGATGGCTGGTGGAGCATGCCCTGTGTGCCAGGCAGAACTGTGGGCACTTCCACACAGTATCTCAATAAACCTTCCTGGTAGCCTGTGCAGAAGGAGGTGGTGCCATCATGCCAACATGTACCTGCTGCCTCCTCACCCCTGGCAGGCTGTGAATGGGAGCTGACTAAGGCTGTGCTGCTGCCCTGGGCAGTGGGGGATCCACACTATGAAAGGGACACCAGTTCCTGGGTTTGCTGAGGTCCAAGGAGATGATCCTGACACTCATGGGAGAATGCCCACAGACCCCAGCTTTCCAGAGGTTCCACAGCTGCAAGCATCATGGTGCACTTTGGACAAGCTCAAGTCCTCAAAGTCCATGATCACACAGCCCTGTGACAGGAGAGGTGTGACAGTCGTGAGAGACCAGCACAGCACACCCAAACAACCTAGTACCTGGCACAGCCAGGTTGGACAGCTGAGCAGATGCTGCACCTTCCTGACATTGTCATTTTCTTTTTTTTTATGAGGCACAAACCTGGCGGTGAAGTGCGAGTATGCTCCCCATGCTGTTCACTGCATCACATCATGAGGTCTACGAGATGGAGCCACGGTGGGTGGGAGGCCACACTGGCATGCTGCTCAGCTTTCTAGTCCCACCTGCCCTCACCGGGGCCTGTGAGATGAAGCCCCCCCCACAATATAGTTATAAGAGAAGCTACAGATTCATCTTTCTCCAGACCCACAATTATCACATCACCTATAGAAACAGGACACACATGTCCTTGGTAAGAAACACAGCCTCTAAAGGGTTGCTCATTACTGAAAAGCAGAAGACAAGCAATAGGTATGTTCTGAACTTTTATACGCATGACCTCATTTTTCTAGATTACATTGCCTTGGTATATTGTATAGTCCCAATTCTTGTCAAAACAAATAGAAGTTTTCTAATAACCTTACCTTCACATGAATGAAATGCATTATCAGATTTACTCAAATATTCCTGCTTGTTCAATTGATTATGAGTGGCTTTTGCATGGAACCTTCTGGGGTCTCTGATTTTCAGGGTTGCAGCTCAAGCATAAGCACTTTTGTGATAAATAAAACATTGTCTCCGGTGCCAAATATGTTTGGGTAGCGCTCTGTTTTCCATAGGATAGTTTAGAGCAGGACACCTGGCATGACAAATAGAATTCTGGCTGCTTTTGCCCCCTTATTTGCCAGGTGCATTTATAGAGGGCAAAGAAGACACATTCATTCTAAATAGCACTGAAATTTGATAGATAGGCTATCCTCCTAACATATCTGAATTAGATATAAAGTATCAGGTTTCCATGGCTTGTGTTGTGTCATAGCCAGCACTGAGCTACTCTTTTCCTTCTTTATTTTAGAGAGAGGCTTGTAATGATATGAATTTTCCTCTTATGAATGCTTTTGCCATGTCCCGAAAGTTTTGATATGTTGTGGCATTACTATCATTCATTTTTATGTATCTCTTGATCTCTCTTTATTTCTTCTCTGACCCAGTTATTCTTCAGTAGCATGTTGTTTAATCTCCATGTATTTGTGGTTCTTCCTGCTTCTTTTTGCAATTGATCTTCAATTTCAAAGCATTATCAGAGAATATGATTGATATAATTTCAACTCTCATATTTATTGAGGCTAATACTGTGTCCCAGTATGTGGTCAATCCTTGAGAATGTTCCATGTGCAAGGGATTAATGTATAAGCAGCTGTTTTGGGATGGAAGGCTCTGTAAATGTGAATTATGTACAATTGGTCTAATGTGTTATTTAAGGATGTTATTTCTTTATTGATTTAGTTCTGTTAGTAATTGCTTTACATATTTCAGACCTCCCTGATTGGGAGCATAGATATTAATAAGGTTATGTCTTCTTGTTGCATGATTTCCTTTATCATTATGAAGTGTCTCTCAGTATCTTTCTTTACCTTTTTAATTCTGAAGTTTATTTCATCCAATATAAGTACCGTTATTCCTATTTTTCTCTGAATGTCACTTGCTTGAAATATCATTATCCACCCTTTCACTTTGAGTCTTATTTGTCTTTGGAGCTGAGATGTGTCTCCTGGAGACAGCATATGGTTGAATTTTGTTTTTTGATCCATTCTGCAAATCTGTGCCTTTTTATTTTATTGGGAGTTCAGTCCATTTACATTTAGGGTGATTATTGAAATACAAGGTCTTCTATATCCATTTTATCTTTAGCTTTCTGGTAGCTCAGTGTTTCCATTGCTTCCTTGTCCTTGTGTTTCTGTTTTCTTTATTTTGTTGGCTTTTGTGGGGTTTCCCTCTGGTTCTTCTTGTTTTATGTTATATTCTTCAGTTCTAAATCTTTGGTGTGTGGTTACCATTATGAATATGTAAAGGATAGTTATATATATACAGTCATCCATTTTCTTCTGCTTGTGCCTTATCTCTATTACCCTTTGCAAATTTGGATCTTTGAATCCTTCCCTTTTCAGTCATTGTCTCAATTTGTCCCTATGAATGCTGAACATTCATTACTATCTTGCTATAGTAATTCTCTTCTTATTATTTAAGCTTATAATGCCCCGTTCTCAGAAGGGTTGCACTCTTCTGCTTCTATTTGCCTGATAACCACCTTACTCCTAATTATGTGCTTCTTTTTTTGTCATTTTGTTTTAGGTGAGCTGACTTCTTTCAGTATTTCCTGTAGTCCAGGTCTCAATTTTTGTATGTCTGGAAAGGTCTTAATTTCTCCTTCACATCTAAGGAAGAGCTTAGCTGGATAAATTATTCTAGGCTGGTAGTTCCTTTCACTTAATAGTTTAAATATTTGGTTCCATTCCTTTCTGGCTTGTAAGGTTTGCACTGAGAAGTTGACAATAATCTAATAGATTTCCCTTTATAAGATACCATTTTTTTTCTCGCTGGCTGCCCTGAGAATTCTATCTTTGTCGCTGATTTTTGATCATTTTAATACAATGTGTCTTGATGAAGGCCTTTTTGGGTTGAGATAATTGTGTGTTCTGTTGACTTCCTGAATCCAAGCTCCAGCTCATTCTTTAGATTTGGGAAATTCTCATTAAGTATTTGTCTGAAAATGCTTTCTAGTCACTGCTCCTTTTCCTCACCTTCTATAATATTCTTATATTTCCTCTCCTGATGGTATCAGGTAGTTCTTGAATTTCTGTTCACTATTTTCATTTTTCAGCTTCTCTCTTCTTTCTTCTCATTTATTTCTAGATTTCTTTCTTCGATATCACTGATACTTTCCTCCATTTGGTCAGCTCTATTTCCCATTAAATCTATATAATGCTTTAGGAAATATGGTCATTTTAATTATGTCGATTATTCCAATCGAAGAACATGGAATATTTTTCCATTTCTTTGTTTAATGTTAGATTCTTTAATAGGTTCTCATAGTTTTCATTATATAGGTCCTTGTCATGTTTCATTTGATTTATTCCTAGGTATTTTATTCCTTTTATTGCAATTGCAAAAGGTATTATTTTTTCCACTTCTTTTTCTGACAAGTCATTATTAGAGTATAGGAACACTATGGATTTTTGAGCGTTGATTTTATATTCAGAAACTCTACTGTATTTGTTTACTGTTTCTGGTACTGTTTTTGTGGAGTCTTTAGGGTTTCCTCTCTTCTTTCTTCTAATTTATTTCTATATTTCTGTCTTTGACCTCGCTGATCCTTTTCTCCATTTGGTTGACTTTATTTCCCAAGCTTGCTATTTTATTTTTCAACTCTTGCAGTGTTGTTGTTTTTTTATCTTCAGAAGTTCTATTTGATTCTTTTGAGGGTTTCAATCTCCTTGCTCTGCTCATCTAGTTGTTTTTGCAATTTCTGAAATTGTTGATATGACTCATTTCAGATCTCATTGAGTGTTTTCAGAAGTATCATTCTGAATTCTCTGTCATTTAAGTTGCATATTTCTATGTCTGTAAACTTATTTTCTGGAGATTTTCCTCTTTCTTTCTGAGATGCCTTTTCACCTTGGATGTTCATGGTGTTTAATTGTCTATTTCTTCACCTGGGCATTAATGGAAGTGTTTTCTACATTTTTTTTCCAGAAAGAAGATTTATTATATAAAGGCCCCTCTTTAGCCTGTTGCAAAGAAGGCACTTTTCTTTTGGTTTCCAGTAGGTGACACCTAAGCTTCTTGGATTCCTGCTTTATATAAAACCTTAATAATGCCTTTTTGTTTCTTATAGATGTTTAATCATGCTCACTTCTGTGAGTCTCAAATCCTGTCAGTGTTAATGACAGTTTTAATAGCATTTGCTCAGATTTGCCTGGAGTCTGTGGTGTTCCTTCTTGGAGGATATAGGGAAAGGGGTCATTTGGGTTGGAGTAGGGGGCTGCGACTCAGCCTCAGTTGTGCAACCACGGCTAGTAAAAATCAACTGTTGTTTCTCTGCTGTCCTGCTTCTATGCTTTCTGTCCTAATGACTGGGCCCTGCCACCGACTGCATGGAGGTCACAGAACTAATAGTCAGAGCCGTTCAGGGAACTTGATGGTCCTTCTTCCCCCCTTCCCCTACAGAGAGCTCTAGTGGCTACGAAAGGCAGTTTTTTTGTTTCTCCCAGTCCACTGTCTGAAACTCAAGGTTCTGACCTGTAGTAGCTCTAGGCGCAGATCCTACTCTCAGATGTGCTGGTGTTCAGTTTGTTTTTTTGTTGCTGTTGAGTTTTAGATGTTCAGCTCATTGTTTCAAGGGGAGAGATCTGGGACGTGTCTCACTCCACCATGTTTTTCCAAACTCTTTGTGATCCTTCCTTAATTAAATATTATCTCAAGTCAAAATGGGACTTTTATTCCCATGAATCCTATCATAGAGCACTAGCTCAGCCCATTTAGACCAGCCTGGTGTGTCTCTCTCATGTGTCATCTTTGATCCTCGTTTGTCCTCTTTGGGGCCACACACCACACAGCCCACAAGTACATTTTCTCCTGATCTCTTCAATCCAGTCCATTCTGTCATCAGCTTGGATTTTACAAAAATAATAATTTATTGAGATGACATTGGTTAATAAGATTATATAAGTTTCAAGCATACAATTCTATAATACATCATCTGTATACTGCAACATGTGTCCACCATTCAAAGTCTTGTCTCCTTCTATTGCCATATACATAATCCATTTATTCTCTTCTGTGTCCTCTCACAATGCTTCCCCTCTGGTAAACACCATACTGTTGTGTGTCTATGAGTTTTTGTTTGTCTTGTTTGTTTATTGCTTTTGGTTTTATATTCATATATAAGTGAAATCATATGTTTCTCAACTTCTTCTGTCTGCCTCATTTTGCTTAGCATGATATTCTCAGGATCAATCCATGCTGTCATAAATGGCAGCATGTTGTCTTATATTACAGCTTAGTAGTATGCCATTGCATATGTGTACCACCTTTTATTTTTTATTCCTTTATCTATTGAAGGACTTCTTTTAGAATTTTTTCACTGCTCAAATAAAGAATAAACCCATCAATCAAGAATCCTATGCCCAGAAAAGCTGTATACACATAAAAAAGATGAAGACAGTCCAGATACACAAAAACCAAGAAAAAGAATTGCTAGCAGATCCATCTTACAAAAAATAAACTGAGTAGTTTTCTGGTCTAAAAACAGCCAACCCAGATTGTTATCAGAATTCTCATTTAAAAAAATTAAAGAAAGGTAGCTGCTTTGAGGCAGCTAGCTTGAGGCTAGAGTGCATTGAGCCACATGCCATTTTCTGGGCTGTAGAGACTAGTGAATAACATAGGATGGTTGGTTAATGGTTACCAGGAAAAAAAGGACATGACATCTCCTTATGCTTTCTTTGTGTTTCATTATTCAATTGATATAATTATTATTTCTAAGGACATATTAATTATGGGGAGTATATCTATACAAATGTTTTATAACTGCCCTACTTTGTTTTTCATCTTTATTTCTGCTGGGGTCTTAAATTATAATCTCAATGTCAATTCAAAGTATTTTTTGTGTTTTCCAACATAATTTTTAAAAATGTCATTTTTACCTTAGAGCCAATAAACGTAGCCATGCTTTGTTCTGTCTTTTTTGTTGTTGTTCTTCTTTTCCATCAACTCTACCTAGAATTTATCATGTTCTATAAGGTGTGGGAAGATATAATTTTATTGTCTGGGGTTTGTTTCTTGATTCCATAATTTCAATTAAATAAACTTTTCTTGGTTGATTAATGATAAAACTGTTGGCATTCAGTAAATGATTGCATGTATACATAACATGACACAAAAGCTGATTCTTTCTGGTGTGACCTCTGCATTTTTATGTATGTAGGTGATGGTTCTTGCATCTGTCTATATTTTTAGGTGATTATATTTTCATATTATGGTTTACTATCTGATTAAGTATCCCTGTCCTTGATTATTTCACTTAAAACTCTTGTGGTTTTTCTGTCCACTTATTTTCTAAAGAAGCTTTTGAATCAAAGTAGCTAGTTTTCATGATTGAGATATAATTTTGCTTTGACTTATACTAAACCTGTGAAGCCCAGGACTATTAATCTATGTGCCATTTAGAGTGTGTCTCCTTCACTCAGGCTGTATTCCTATCCTCCTTCACTCAGACTTTATTTCTATTCTCAGATGGAGCTTTCTCCACATTAAGCCTTTGCTTTTCCAGATGAGTTTATTCCTGGGTTGTTATTGCTGGAATCAGGTCATCTGATACATTCATGTTTTTACCATTCTAACCATACATTTCTACCAACTACCTTCCATGTTATTCCTGCCCCTATTCTACCTCCTAGATGACTTCACTTACTTCTGCAAGTAATGCTTGGCAACAGGTCAGGTGGATGTGATAGGAGAGATCCCAACAAGAAGAGCACACCACAGCAGCCTGAAGAGAGAGTGCACAAAGAGGATCTCTGCAGCCCTGCCCTCTGAAATCACTCGGGTAGGCAAAAACCTTCTTCTACCATATGGATGATCCTCCTGCTACTATCCTGTTCTTTACTCCCTGGAAACACTGTGGTCTCCATGGTTCCTCACTCCTGTTTCCAGCTTCCAGTATGCTGTGGGCAATTTGTGTCTTTGTCTTTTTACTTTATTGTTTTGTTTTGTTTTTACAAATTTTTAAATTTTCCACTATTTCAGTGATAAAGAGGGTCGGGGAAAACATTGAACCCACAAAGCCCCGATTCTCTCTTACAGGAGAGCTTTGAAAACAAAGGAGACCCTCCCCACACTGTTTTGGGTCATTCACTCACTTAAGGAGTTTACTTAGAGGAAAGCTTAGCACAAACACCACCCTCCTTCCTCCAAGGACTACTCTTTTGCAGCCAGGGAAATGTAGAAGCTGAGTCAGACTGTGGTCTCCTGCCCACGTCTCGAGACCACAGAGCCCAGGCTCCTAATGGTCTGTGACTGTGGGATAACTCGCCTCTCCTTGCTCAGGGGACAGACAGTACAGAGGCCTGGTAAAGTTTCTTTTTTCTCTGGCCTGAGGTGTGAATGCTTGAGCTGAAGAAGAGCTGTCTATCCTCATATGACCCCCAGTGATCTGTATCTGGGCACCTTCTTGCAAGTCCACCCCTTGGCTACATGTGTTGGGTAAGGTTCTCCTTCTCTCTGTCCCCCATATCTTATCTCCAGGAGCTGTTTCCTAAAGATTGGCATTAAAAAATGGTGAAATCTGCATTATGTCTTTTCCCTCAAGGACACCTCCAAAGACATTTGAAGGATGCATGTGGGACATAATTTAGGTTTCTAAAATAGTAAATGGGACCAAATACATACACATTTCCTCTTTTCTGTATACAATATAAAACAGGGTTATGTTTAGCTTCCAAAGCTCCACTGGAAATGTGGTGGTAGCATGTGCCATTGCATACACAGAAAGGTCCTTTTGTATCATCTACTCAAGCTTCTTTGGATGGAGAGCAATTTAAAGGAAGCATGCAAGCAAAGCATCGCTCCAACTCATGTCCGAGTGTGCATCAGCAAACAAGGAAGGAACGGGCCTTCCCTGGACCACTTCGTCAGCACAGTGAACCCAGCTGAGGTCCTTAGGCTCTGACTCACTTTCCTCATGTGAAAAGTCTAGATAGTGAAAATAAGACTTTGGGCTTATACTGATGATTTCACTTAAAAATTGTGTCCACAGTGCTTGGCACACTGCCTGAGATACTCAATAAATGGTAATTATTGCCAGCATTGTGATCATCAGTGTTTATCTTTTGATTTTGGTGTTTATACAGTTTACCACCTTTCCATAATCAGCAGTCCTTGTAAGGAAGCCCTCAGGTGTCCAGGTGACATTGAGAATTTTAAAAAAGTAAATATTAAGGAGATGGAAAGGGCTCCCACTGATCAAAGTTGAAATGATTTCCAAAAAATATAAACAATGACAATATTGGATGATAATCCATAGAGTAACATTCTCTGGATATGAAAAAAATTAAATAAATAGAAAAATAAGAGCAATGAGTGTTTTCCTACAGAAAAAAGTTTTAATAAGTGAGAGAAATGAGGAGAAAAGAACATCACTACTGGGTACACAGCAATGTAGTAATTGTTTCCTATCACTGGGCAAAAACTTAGAAGAACCAGGATATTGGCACATCTTCAAAGCCTCACCTCAAGACCTATACTAATTACCCTGGTGAAGGTGGTATGGAAAGGTCATACTGGATATATTTTTAGATCACAGCTTCTCAAAAACATTCTCTTTGTACCACATTCCCACCTAGCTTATTCGCTTATAGAGTCTGGCTAACGTAATAACCTCCTCAGAGTAATTCTGATTTATATCATACTAAAATCCTTGAAAGAAAAAATTACAAAATCCAATGGCTTGGAATAGGGTGAAAGAAAAATTTTAAAGTGAACACGTGCAGGTAAACATTTAGACAAACATCTGCGGTCTTACCTAACCTCTGATTCATGTCCATGACGCCCAACTGTATTGCTCACTCCCACCATGCCAGCAGCTAGCATTGTGCCTTGAATATAACAGGTGCTTATTCTGTTTGGTGAATGAGCGAATGGCATCCTGAGAAAGGGTAACATGTCGAGGAATGCAGAGGATGGTGGCATCGAGTCACCACTGAGAACGGATACCATATGGATGACATTAAATTGACCTGAGGTCTATTTAACAGCAGCTAAGGGACAGCCACAACTTTCTGCCATGTTTTCTGGGGGACACAGATAGAAGGGGCCTGGTTTGGCATCTCCCTTCCCAATGAACACGTGCCCTTCTACCCCTATCTTACAATTATTATGAAGGAGGTCTTGAGAACCACATGTCAAGGCCAAAAGGAATAAACAGGGAGTTATAGGAGAAGAAAGAGGAGATGAAAAGATTGGGCTATTGTAAAAGAGCCACATCTGCCTGTGATCCCATTTGCTGGCTCTCCCTGGTGTCACATAGGCTAGTTTCAAGAGCCAGAGGGCAAAGATATGCAGGTCCTGATCCTCCAGCCACAGCACAGAGACCCGATTAGACAGAGCACGGGTGCTCTGGGTGCCACATTTTGTTCCATTTGTGGGGCCTTCCAGGGTGACAAGCCCTAATGTTGACTTAAGACCAGAAGTTGGGCCAAAGTTCCTGTATAACTGGCTTCATATTTTACAGAAATGACGTTGTCATCTCCTTCCCCATGTGGGTCAGCTGTCTAATGTGACGGATATATAGCACAGGGGCAGTGTTGTTGGGAAAACTTCCCACAATATTTTACTATCTTTTGGGAGAAAGCCTACACCATTTGGGAGCTCAAAAGCCTCACACAGGTCTATGGATATCTTCATACTCAGGAGGCCGTATGTGTTCTGTCTGCCTGTGATTGGGAAGCAGAATCAATCACTTTCTAGTTCTGTCCATTTGGGGCTGCCCCCTGCTCCATACAATGGACCCCACCGGCACAAAAATGCCCTCTGAGCTTTAGTGACAGATTAGCAAGGGGTGCTGCTAAAGGAAAAATGGCAACCAATGGGAAAGGTCATTCTGCCGTTCTTTGTTCCCAGATAGGTGTGTGTCTCCAATGAGGCTTGGGAGATGGTTCACAGGCAGGGTCACTTGGGTAGCTCTCTCTGCCTGACCAATTCCCTCTGGTCCCTCTGGGCTGCTTCCCCTCCTGCTGTATTGTTAGATGTGCCCACTATGACTGAGCCTCCCTAGGAGCCCTCCAGCCTTCTTCATCTCTCTCGTGTGTTTCCCATGACACTGCCATTGGTGCTGGAAGTGGGTTCCTGCCCCTCACATGTTCCTGTCAGTTACATCCCTGGGCAGAACCTCTCCTGGTTTCAAGCCTAGTGGAGGTAGGGGGCTCTGTATCAACCAGACTGCAAGCGTCACTCCCAGATTCTCACCATATACTGTCTGTCCTCTGTGCCATGATCTCCTGCACTCACTCTTGCTGCAGCTACCTGCCAATGTGGTCTTAACATCCAGGGCCCCACATTCTGCCCACCCACCATCACATACTTCCACCAGCCCCAACTTTCCACTTCACCCCATCCCACTAGCCTGCACCCTGCAAGCCAAGATTGCCATGGAGTACCTGTTTATGGCCCCCAAATCAATACGTTGAATATGGACAGTATTAGGAGGTATGGCCTTCAGAGATGATAAGGTTTAGATGAAGGCAGAAGGGTGGAGCCCTCAGGGTGGGATTGTTGCTTAAGAGAGGAAGGGACCAGACTTCCCTCCCCACTGTACTGGAACCCAGGGAGAATGCAGCCATCTTCCAGACAGGAAGAGGACCTGTCTGGAACCCCACCATGCTAGCATCCTGAACTATGAGAAATAAGTGTCTCTTGTATAATAAGCCCCATGCCCTATGGTGTCTTCTGCTGAAGCAGAAGCCTCCTCTTGCAAATGCCCTCCCCATTGAGCCCCATTGTCTCTTGCAGGCCTTCCAGCTTCACAGGACACCCTAATTAACAGAGCTCATATAGACCAGGCCTTCCCATCATCAGTGGTCAGCATGTGGAACTCTTCCCCTTCAACAGGCTTGGAGGAGAAGCACAGAGCTGCCCCTACCTGGACCCCTTCTTCCCTAATGGAGGTGTCCCAGAGGCTCAGAGAGTCTGCCCCTGACCCCATCCTCTGGGCCTGGGGACTGCAGTTGGCCTGACTTCCCTGGCTCTCAGGTATTTTATTCACACCTGTTGTATCCTCAGGGTCAAACAGATCTTTGATGGGACGGTGCAGGCAGAAACTTCTGACCTTGTCTCTCTGGCCATGAACTCGTGAAGCCTTCACCATTCCATGTCTCTCTGTCTCTGTCTCTGTCTCTGTCTGTCTGTCTGTCTCTCTCTCCTTTCCCATGCCCCACACAGGTATTCCTGAACACATCCTTCTTTCTGAGTGAATGCATAATTACCAAATATTACTATCAGCCTGGAATTTGTGGTAGGGGGCAATGTTGTGCTATGTAATTCCTGCTAGGCCACCCAGCCACATACAGGGAAACCCTTGGCCTCCCTCCTCCCACCTGTCATTTTTATAGTTCCTGGGAATGCATAGAAGGTGATCCTAGAACTTCACTCCACAATTCCTGTGGACTCAAGCCTCTGTTGTTCCAGAATTTCCCAGAGAAGGGCAAAATCCACAGCCTAGGAAAAACCTCCCCAAACCCACTGCCTATCCAGTTCCACTTTGGACTATAGCAACCTGTCCCAAGGCAACCCTTTAAATCTTAGGGGCAGAAAGTGGAGTATTTAAGGTTTGGGATGCAGGGACACTCACTGTGGGATTTCCAGATAGGCCCACAACTCTGCACACACTTCCCCTCCTGGAAATGGAGATGACCTTGGCAGTTCAAGGTCTGCCACTAGAACACAGTGACCAAGAGTCTTGTCTACTCACCAAGTAAAGGCGGAGGATCATCTTTAGCTGATCTGTTTTGTGAACCTGGTTCACAGACACATCAGCTCCCTCTTATCTCTGCCCTGCAGTGAGGGGCAGTTGCCCAGGTGATCAGGACCGAACAGGCACAGGGCTGGGTGGTAGGCCGTAACTGTTGGAGCTGTCTTCATGCACAGGCCTCCTAGGGCCCATCCTTCCAGCTCATCCCTCACCCAATCTCACAGACTCTTCCTGCTGCAAACCCAAGCTATGGGAATCCTGCAGGTTCCTCAGTCTGTATTCATGGCAACCCCCTGGGAGACTTCTTCTCGGCCAACAATCTTCTTATTCCAGAACATACTATGCTCAGTCTGCCTCCTGTTTGCCCCCCTGGCATCTCCAGGTCACTTCCGGCAGTAAGTATCTGGGGTCCTACCCCTGCACCTCCACCACCCAGGGCTCCTGTTCAGTGGGCTCACAGTTGTCAGTTGAATTTTGCAGTCTGAGCTTGTCTCCAGAAGAAGCTTTTAACCACTCAGGGAAAGGTTGGGTGGGCACACTGCTGGGCCAGCAGAGCCTATGACGAGGCTCCTGATACCTTGAGCCTCCCCATAGTTAAAGGTAGAGCCCCTGAAATTTTTGTCAGGGAACATTCTTCCAGCTTTGCCCTGTGTCCTCCAACTCTCATCCTGACCAAACACCTATTGGGCTTCTCTCTAATACTGACTGCACCATTCCTGGATGCCTTAGGTAATGCAAGTTCCCTTCCCCTCATTGTGACATGGGGTCCCAAACTTTGACCCAGTCTTTCCTATATGTACCCGAGGGCCCTATCTCCTTGATTAGCCAAGATTCACTAACCAAATAAGGGGCTACTATTGACCTCTAGGAGTGTGAACTAAGGGCAATGTACCCCAGAGAGTGGAACCCACTTCTTGGTTCTGGCAGCTTCACAGGATAGCAGCCCCAGTAATCTTCCCAGAAACACAAGTCCTCCGTTGGTCTTGGATACAACTAAGACCCAGGGTCTCAAAAACCCTGCAAACCCCAGTACCCCTTGGTACTGGAGGGTCCTACCCAACATCTTTAAGTAATGTTAGCCCTGTCAGTGCCCTTGTAACACCCTAGTTTTAAGGAAAAAAGTCAAAGAGGAAATATTGGTTGATCCACAATAATCTCAGGGCAGTCAATAACACAGTTGTTCCCAAACCCTGCACCTTCCTCTCCCAGGTCCTGTGGAATTCTTAGCACCACACTGTCCTTGGTTTGAAAGATGCTTACTTCTGTAACCATTACACCCAGACCCACTTTCAAAGAGAAAGATGCAAAGACCTTCAGGATCAGCCAATACACATGGACAGTTCTCCCTCAGGCCTCCCAGATAGCCCTCTTCTGGACAGACACCAGAAAGAGACTTCAGGGACCAAAGCTAAAAAATGACACTTTATTAAAATATGTGGATGACTTACTTATTGTCAGCAAGACCTCCAGGGTTCTCAGGATAATACTGTGAGAACACTAAATTGTTTAACTGAGAGGTTACAAGGTGTCTCTCAAAGGGCCGAATCTCCTACAGCAGGTTCAGTATCTCAGGTTCATCTTTACACCCAGGGCTGAATGCATGATCCTCACAGGAAACAGTCCATCTTATCACCGTGGGTTTCAAGCAGTGGGAAGGAGCTGAGGGACTCTCTAGAAATGGCAGGTTCAGTTGCCTTTGGGGTCAAATTTTGGAATAACTGCAACACCCCTTTATTAAACCATGCAGAGAGAAGAGAGGAGCCCCTTCTGTTGTAACTCTCTGGATGTCAACAGGCACTGAGAGCTTAAAGAACACCTTGGACAGGGTGCTAGCCCTGGACCTCCCTGACCAAAGAACCCCTTCCTTTCACGTGTTCACAGGAGATCAGTGCAGGCACTGGGAGTGCTGGCCCAGAAGCCAGGCCCTTCCCTGAGGCCATAGACCACTTTCCCAAACAACTGGACTTGGTTACCCAGTGGCGGTCTTGTTGCCTAAGCATAATAGCGGCCACTGCCTGGCCGTAAGGGAACCTTCTAAGTTGACTGCAGGATGTTCTCTTTGGATGTGCAGCCCCCATCAGGTCTGAGTTTCCCTGGATACCGAAGGACACTCATGACAGGGTGGGACAATAATGGGCTTTGGTACCTGACACCCCAGACCTTACCTTGAAGGTCTGCCAAACTATAAATCTTACCACTTCTCCCTGACAACATCCAAGGGGACCCAGAACACAGATGCCTGGAAATTCTAGAACAAAAGATGCTGAAGTGGTTTACTGATGGTGACAAGGTTTAGGAAAAGGGAGGGATTGTAGAAAAGCTGGACATGCTGTCGTGAGCTCACATGGGTAAAGAAGCTCAGGCACACCCCTGGGCAGTTTGGCATGGAAGCAGAACTAAAGACCCTACTCAGGAAATACAAACAACTTTACATTTACAGACTCTAAGTATAGGTTTCTGGTGCTCCACGCTCATGCACCTATCTGGAAAAAGAGAGCACTTTCATTGTAAAAAGATCCCAATAAAATGAGGAAATTATTCTGTTGCTCATTGAGACAGTAAAGCTCCCATCAAAAATAGCACTCATCCATTGTAAAGGTCAGCAGAGGAATAAGTCCCTTGTCAGCCAGGGGAACACCCTAGCTGACGAGGCACCAAGAAAGCAGCCAAGACCCAGGAACCTAGAGTCTTAGCCCTCCTAATTAGGCCACCCACCTTTTCCTCAAATTTCCAATATTGCCAAGCTGAATGGGCACTAGCAAGAAAGAAAGGATACCATCCAGATGAATAGGGATGGTTAAGAGAGGATCAGGGCTGACTTCTTGTACCTGGAGCAGACCAATGGACCTTTTCCATCCATTCAACTGACTAGCAGTCTATAAATGACCAACTTTTGAATCACTTTAATAATTGATATTATGTATGTCTTCTTGATCGAGGTGAAAAAGCTGCATGCGATAAAATTATTTTTGAACATACTCAATCTGAATTGTATATCTGTGCTGTAGAAAGTGTGAGATTATTCAAAGCACAAAAATAGTAGATATTGCATTCTAAGTTACCTTTATAGATGCAGAAATTGTTTTTCATATGTCTATACTCTTTCACTATAAACTTTTAAAAATACTTATTTCCAATATAAACTCCCATAGTAAAATCATGTTTTTGTTTGCCATTTCATTTGTTTGCCATAAAATTGGTTGATGATAATTATTTGATTATGGACTTACTCGTTGATGTACTCACTGGCTCTGAGTGCCTAGTGCTGGGTAATGATGTGAAAAATACTAGGGACATATAGGAAGGAACTGAGTTGTGTGGCTTCAGGACAAGGGCTGGAGGGGCAGCTTTCCCTAGACAGAAGTGCTGGCAGAGGCCATTCTTCCTATGCTGAGTCCTCTCCTGCTCAGCTTGCACACCCAGGTGGCCGCCATATCTGAATCTCCACCAATGTAGCTAACATTAATCACTCTCCCCTGGTGATTCCCCAAGACCCTGCCCTCCCAACTTTCCAGACCACTCAAGCCACTTTAGTGGATTTTCCATATGAATTGCCTCTCTATACTCATGCTGCAGAATTTCCTAATATCTCTAAAAGGTTCATAAAAATTAAACAAGCAGGATCTGGTCTTGACATGTCCTGGACTCTTGCTGAGCAGCCCCAAACCTGGTACAAGTTGCAGCCAGCCTCGTTTTGCAGCTGGCCTCTGGAGGCATTTCCAAGCCCAGCATAGTGGCAGCCTTTGGTGGATTGTTTGGTGGCTCATGCCAGGTGGCCCCGAGTATTGCACAGGCTGCAGTTTATCTTAGTCTGTGGCAGGGCCCCTCCTAGGAGGATCCACCTGCACATCCTGTGGCCAGCTTTGGTCTGAACCAGAGCACCTCCTGGAGTCACTCCTGAGGACAACACAACCAAAGGGCAGACAGGACAGGAAGCAGAGCACTGCTCAAGCAAATCCTACACTGTAGGGTCAACCCCTGCACAACAGCTCCTCACCAGTCATGGTGTCATCATAACCTGTCAGCCTGAGGGTCAATCTCATCCATTGAGGAGCAAATAGCAACCAAGGCTCAACTACAACAGGAGGGCACACTCCACTCATAAAGGAACATATCTGCAGCACTTGGCTCTGGTGGCCACAGAGACTGTGCCAGTGAACCCACAGCAAATTTACTATATAAGGTCACTCTACTAAGACTGGGAAACATAGCAGCCTTACCTAATATGTCCCAAATGAAAGAACAGAACAAAACACTAGAAAAAGAACTAAACGAAATGGAGACATACCATCTGAACAATACAGACTTCAAAACACTGGTTATGAGGAAGCTCAATTAACTTAGGGGAAGTATGAATAAACTAAGTGAGAACTTCAACAAAGAGATAGAAAACATAAAAATGAAGATAGAAAGAAAGAAAATATTTTTAAAAAGCAGTCAGAAAATGAAGAATATGATGATTGAAATGAAAAATAACTTAGGAGGCAATAACTGTAAATTAAATGAAGCAGAGGATTGAATCAGAGTTTTTGAAGATAAGGTGGCAGAAAATAGTAATGAGAAATCCAAAAAATGAGGATCATTTAAGAGATCACTGGGACAACATCAAGTGTACCAATGTTTGCATCATAGGGGTACCAGAAGTAGAAAAACAAGAGCAAAATATTTAAAAACTCTTTCAAGAAATGATGACTGAAAACTCTAACCTGGTGGTAAAAAAATAGACTTACAAGCTCAGGACACTCAGAGAGTCCCAAACAAGATGAACCCAAACAGGCCCACACCAAGACACATCATCATTAAAATGTCAGGGGGTAAATACAAAGAGAGAATCTTAAAAGCAGCAAGAGAAAAGCATTGTTATTTACAAGGGAACTCTTATAAGACTGTCAGTTGATTTCTCAACATAATTGCAGTAAGGAAGGGAATGGCATGAAATAGTCAAAGCATGAAAAGCAAAGACCTATAACCAAGAGTACTCTATTCAACAAAGCTATCATTTAAAATCAAAGGTCAGATGAAGAGCTTCCCAGACAAGAAAAAACTAATGGAGTTCATTATCACCAAGCCAGGATTACAAGAACTGTTAAAGGTATTTCTTTAAGAAAAAGAAGAAAAAAATTTTTTAAATTAATAAAAATGGCTCTAACTACATATCTGGCAACAATTACTTTAAATGTAAATGGATTACATGTTCAATTAGCAGACAGGGTGGCTAAATGGATAAGAAAACAAGCTCCTTTCATATGCTGCCTGCAAGAGATCCACTTCAGATTGAAAGACACACAGACTGAAAGTAAAAGGATGAAAAAGATATTTCATGAAAATGGAAACAAACAAAAAGCTGAGAAAGCAATGCTTATACCAAACAAGATAGACATTAAAGAGGTTATTGTGAAAGACAAAGAAGGACCTAGTTATTCCATTTCTGGGTATTTATCCAATGAAACCCAAAACACTACTTAGAAGGGACATGTGAATCCATATGTTAATTGCAGCATTATTTACAGTAGTCAAGATACGGGGGCATCCTGGTGTTCATCAATGGACAAATGGATAAAGAAGAGGTGGTACATATATACAATGGAATGTTGCTCAGCCATTAAAATTAAATCTTTCCATCTACAATAGCATAGATGGACCTAGAGGGTATTGTGGTGAGTAAGTCAGACAAATACAAATGTCATATGTGGAATCTAGAGAACAGGATGAACAAATGACAGAAACAAGCTCATAGATACAGAGAGCATTTTGAAGGTTGTCAGTTGGGAGTGTGGGGATAGCTCAAGGGGGAGAGGATTAAAAGTTGCAAATTAGTATTTACAAAATAGTCATGAGAAGGTAGAGTATAGCCTGGAGAATAGTTAGTAATATTGTAATAACCATAGATGGTATCATATGGGTTACATAAATGTATAAATGACCATGTTGCAAACCTGAAACTAATATTTGTTGCATGTCAATTGTAATGTAAAATTTTAAGTTCTTAAAAGAAAAAGTACAAATCGGTAGTTACAAAAGAGTCATGGAGATGCAAAGTAGAGCAGAGGGAAATATAGTCAGTAATGTAATAACAGTGTATGGTATCAGATGGGTACTAGATTTATTGGGGTGATCATTCATAAATTATGACATGTCTAATTGACTAAGTTGTACACAGGAAACTAATATAATATTGTATATCAATGGAATTGAAAATAAAAAACATTTTAAAATGTTCTTTTAATTTATTTCACATAATTTTACTCTTCTAAAAATTCATCCTTTGATAGACATGATCAGCTTTGATCTAGTTCAATCAAATAATGATATTGATGTAAATTACAATGTATGTTTGGATTCCTGAATAATCTGAAAAGATAATAAAATCATAATCTTTTAAATTTTTTCTGTTGATATTTAAATGTACATTTTAAATAATTAAATTCCATTTTTATAATAATAATAGCATTTATTGATTGAAGAAAACATGTTACACACATTGGCTTATGGGGGTATATACCACCTCTTTATCCAGTGTCTATTGGTGGACACTGAGGTTGCTTTCATTCCTTGGCTATTGTGAACGTGCCGCAGTAAACGTAGGGGTGCATAGAGCTTTACAAACTAGTGTTTTGGTTTTCTTTAGCTAAGTATACCTGGGGGTGTAATTTCTTTGTCAACAGGTAGTTTTATCTTAATTTTTTGAGAAACCTAAAACTCCAACCTGTTTTTCCATAGTGGCTGTACCAATTTACAATTCCACCAACAACAGTGCATGAGGTTTCTCTTCTCCACATCCTTGCCAGCACTTGTTAGTTGATATATTGATGATAGTCCTTCTGAGAAGTGTTACGGAATTGTGGTTTTGATTAGCATGTCTCTAGTGATTAGTGATCTTGAGAATTTTTTACATGTCTATTGGCAATCTGTATGTTTTCATTGGAAAAATACCTATGCAGGTCTTCTGCTCATTTTTAAAAATTGGATCGTTTGTTGTTTTTTTGTTGTTGGGTGGCATTATTTCTTTATAAATTTTGGATGTTAATCCTTTATAAGATGTATCGTAGCAAATATCTTCTAGTCAGTAGGTTTTCTTTTCAATTTGTTGTGCAAAACTTTTCGTTCGATGTAGTCTCATTTGTTTACTTTTTCTTTTGTTTCCCTTGTCCAAGGAGATAGATCAGAAAAAAATATTACTAATAGCAATATCGGAGTTCACTGCATATTTTCTTCTAGAAGTTTTAAGGTTTTGGGGCTTATATTTAAGCATTTAATTCATTTGGAATTTATCCTGGTATACGATGTAAGAAGATGGTCTAGTGTAATTTATTTTGCATGATTCTGTCCAGTTTTTCCATAATCTGTTTTTTGAAGAGACTATCTTTACCCCATTGTATATTCCTGCCTTTTTTTTTTCATAGATTAAATGACCATATCAGCAAGGATTTATTTCTAGTCTATCTATTGGTCTATGTATCTGTTTGTTTGTTTGTTTTTGGTTGGTTGGTTGGTTTTAATGGCAGTTTCAATTACTATAGCCTTGAAGTATAGTTTGGTATCAAGTAGTGTGGATTCCTCCCACTTTGTTCTTTCTCAAGATTGCCATGGCTATCTGGAATCTTTTATGGTTCCACATAAATGTTAGGACTATTTGTTCTAGTTCTGTGGAAAATACCATTGGTATTTTGGTAGGGATTGTATTGACTCTATAGATTGCTTTGGGTAGTATGGACATTTCAATGATGTTAATTCTTTACATCTATGAGCACAGTATATGCTTTCATTTATTTGTATATTCTTCAGTTTTTTATTTCAATGACATATGGGTTTCTGATAACAGGTCTTTACCATCGTGGTTAATTTAATTCCCAGGAATTTCATTGTTTTTGATGCAATCATAAATGGGATTGTTTTCTTAACTTTTCTTTCTGGTAGTTATCATTGTGTATAAACATGCAACCAACTTCTGAATATTAGTTTTGTATCCTGCTAATTTACTAAATTTATTGATCAGTTCTAACTCTGTGTGTGTGTGTGTGTGTGTGTGTGTGGTGTGTGTGTGTGTGTGTGTGATCTTTGGGGTTCTCTTATATAGTATCATGTCATTTGCAAATAATGACAGTTTAACTTCTTTATTTCCAGTTTGGATACCTATTATTTCTCTTTCTCCTCTGATTGTTTTAGCCAAAGCTTCCACTACTATGTTGAATTGAAGTGGGGAAGGTGGGCCTCCTTGTCTTTTTACTGATCTTAAGGAAAATTCTTTTAGTCTTTCCTTTTGAATATGATGTTAGCTGTAGATTTGTCACATATGACCTTTATTAGCTTGAGGTATGTTCTCTCTATTCCCACTTTGCTGGGAGTGTTTATCATAAATGGATGCTGGATTCTGTCAAATACCTTTTCTGGATCTATTGATATAATCATATGATTTTTATCTTTCAAAATTTAATATAGCATATCACATTAATTGATTTGCAGGTATTGAACCTACCTTGTATTGCAGGAATACATCCAACTTGATCATGGCATATGATATATTTAATGTATTGCTGAAATAGGTTTGCTAATATTTTATTGAGGATTTTGCATCAATACTCATCATGGATAATGGCCTATAATTTCCATTTTTTGTAATGTCATGTCTGGTTTTGCAGTCATGGTAATTGTGGCCTCATAAAAAGAATTAGGAAGGCTTTTCTCCTTTTAAAATTTTTGACTACTTTGAGAAGAATAGTTGTTAATTATTTTTTGAATGTGTGGTAAAATGTGCCTCTGAAGCCATTCAGTCCAGGCCTTTTGTTTTTTAGAAGTTCTTTGATTACTGAATTGGTTTAATTGGTGGTAATTGGTCAGTTCAGATTTTCTGGTTTTTTTTTTTTTGACTTAGTTTTGGGAGATTGTATGTTTCTTGAAATCCATCTATTTCTTCTAGATTGTGCAATTTATTGGCAGATAGCTGCTTGTAGTATTTTCTTATAATCTTTTATATTTCTGTGAACTCCATACTTAATTATCTTCTTTCATTTCCAGTTTTGTTTACTTGAGTCCTCTTTATTTTTTTATGAGTCTGATTAAATGTTTATCATTTTTGTTTATTCTTTTATATAATTAGCTCTTGGTTTCATTAAACTTTCATATTGCTTTTCTAGACTCTATATTGTTTATTTCCTTCCTTCTACTCATTTTGGGTTTTGTTTGCTATTTTTCTAGTTCTTTTAAGTGTAAGGTTAGATTGTTTATTTGAAATTTGTCTTGTATCTGAGTTAGACCAGTATTCTATGAATATCCCTCTTAGGACTTCTTTTCTGCATCCTAAGATTTTGTCATTTTCATTGGATTTATTCCTTAATCTTATTATAAACGCATTCATTGTTTAGTAGCTTATTGTTTATCTCCATGGTACATGTACTTTTCAGGTTTTTTGTTGTTGTTGTAGTTGATTTATTATTTCATATCACTCATCTTGTGGCCTAATATTTTGTCTATCCTGGAAAAATATTCCATGTGCACTTGAGAAAAATGTATATTTTGCTACTTTGGGAAGAAAACTCTGAAAATATCAATTGCATCCATTTTGTACAGTGTGTCATTAAAGGCTGTTGATTTCTTATTGAATTTGTCTGAATAATCTGTCCTTTGGTGTCAATGGGATGTTAAAGTCTTATACTGTGGTTTTATTGTTGATCTCTATCTTTTTTGTCTGTTAACAATTGCTATATATATGTAGGTGCTTCTATATTGGGTGTGTATGTTTACAAAGATTATGTTCCCTTGTTATATTGACCCCTCTTGTTTTTATGCCCTCTTTTACTGTTATTGTAATCTTTGTTTTAAAGTCTGTTTTGTCTGTTAAAAGTATTGGTACCCCAGTTTTTTCTTATTGCCATTTGAGTGAAATATCTTTTTCTACCCCTTTACTTTCAGTCTGTGTGTGTCAGTTGACCTGAAGCGGGTCTCTTGTAGACAGCATATGCATGGGTCTTGTTTTCATATTAATTTAGCTGTCTTTTGATTGGGGGATTTAATCCATTTATATTTCAAATAATTATTAATAGGTATGTAGTTATTGCCATTTTAGTTTTCATATTTGAGGGTTCTTCCTTTTTAATTTTTTTAAATAGAAATTCCCTTAACACTTCTAATAACACTGGCTTGGTGATGCATTTTTTCCACTTTATCCAATCTAGGAAGATCTCTATTTCACCTTCAATTTTAATTGATGGCCTTCTGGGCAGAGTACTATTGCTTGCAAATTATAGCTTTTCATAACTGAATATTACTTGCCAGTCTCTTCTGCACAGCAAAGTTGAAAAATCAGCTAATCATGGCAGTTGACAACCACCACAACAAAGACTAAAAGGCTTGGCACAAGTAGCTCAAGAGCTAGGACATCTACCTAAGGCTGTTAGTCAAGTTGTACAGATTTCTAGCCAGACGAATCAACACCACCATCAAATAGGGATGATGAAGAGGTCATCCATGAGTCACATCAACCAGCCACCTCTGACCATTTATCACATGATCAGGATGATGAAGATTCCTGGCTTGGTTGGCAAAACCACTGAAGTTGTAGGGAATATAACCAATAATGTAAGTGTACAGGACGTTCCCAAAATGCAGGTGTGTGGAAGCTGAGTGAATAGCCACTAGTGGAGCCTATTTTTCAGGACCAAGGAGAGAGCGTTACCATTGCAAAGCTCGACTTAGAATTCACAAGGCGTGTAGTACTGTCCTTTTCTGATCCTCAAAAGAGCGGAGTGGTGTAGAGGTGTCTCAACAAAAAATTTCTCTAAATGAACAGTAAATATGTTGTGGAATATATATAGAAATTGATGCAGTCCCCCAAAGACTTTCCAGATCAGGCCAGGAAACACTTAAAAATGGGAGCTAACAGTGCATGACAAGGAAGTTAGATCTCTCTGACGAAAAATGCTTGAGGCAATGGCTTTGATTTGAGCAGTTTCCATGCTGTAAGCTTCTGTTTCCTAGTGGTGCTCCAAATGCATCGTATATGCCAAGTGATAAATAGATCATCTGATTTGCCTGCAGTATTGCTCTAAGAGGAGACTTGACACATAAAGGCACATGTTTACACTGTAGGCACCAGTATAATTGTGAAGAGTTTATCATTGGAGAGATGTTGTATTATATTCCTGCTCTACTGGTAGTTTTTCATTATAGAGATAGTAGTAACTCAATTTCCTTGAGTCTTCTCATCTAATAAACAAAAATAACAACATCTTTCGGGATTATTGTGAAGATTAAATGAGAATATATGTACCATACACTACTATAATATCTGTCACCTGGTTTGTAGTGCTCCCCTTCTGGATCCAGGCAGTCTAGTGATTAAAATATACATGGAAAGATGATGCTTTATTTACATCTTGTTAATAAGATTTTAAACTTAAATTTTTATTAGTCTTTAAGTTGTTGGTTGTTGCTTTTGATGCTGGTGAGCTGTGATGTCCAGCACTGCCACAGTGAAAATTCTTGTCTTACACCCTGGGAAATCCCGTGCTTCACACAAGAGGAATATAGGTCTTGGTTCTGATCAGGTTTTAAAATACAGGAAGGTTTTATTTAGTCTTACTCACAAAATATTGATACAATATGAATTTATCAACGAGGTAGACCTCCAATTCTATTTTAAGCTTTTCTAAGTTAACATTGAATTTATTTTAAGTTAATCTAGTCAAAATGACAATTCTGGGCAAATAATATCAATTTCAGTAATGCTTCTAGGAATAATGGATCTGTTAAAAATGATAAAAACAAGCTTTGAAAAATACAACTATGCTTTGTAGTTTAAGATGCAACTGACTTATGATCTCATTGGTGAGGAGTAGACATTTAGTTTCTTATCAGATATTCTGTATTTTCTAATTTTTTATATGTATCTACGGTGATATTTTCTAAAACAATCAGTGATATCCATGGCCATCAAAGATGACTGGATAAAGAAGACATGGTATGTATATATGGTGGAATATTACTCAGTCACACAAAATGAAATTTTACCATTCATGACAATATGCATGGACCTAGAAGGTATTATGCTAAGTCAAATAAGTCAAACTGACAAAGACAATTAACACATGATTTCATTTCTATGTCGAATCTAAAGAACAAAATAAACAAACAACACAGAAACAGACTTATAGATACAGAGGACAAACTTATGGGTGCAGGAAGGGAAGAGGGGTTGGGGTACAGGTGGAAAAGGTGAAAGGATTAAGAAGTGCAAGAGTAGTTACAAAATAGTCACTAGTGACAAGGATGTAAAGTACAGCATAGATTCTATAGTCAATTATATTGTAATAACCATGTATGGTGCTGGTACTAGACTTATCATAGGGATCACTTCGTAAGTTATATAAACATCTAGGCTCTAGGCTATATACCTGCAACTAATATAATATTGAATGTCAGCTGTAATGGAAAAGAAAATAACATTAAAATAAAGAGATTTTAAAAAATCTTTTAAAGATCAAAGAGTATGTATGTGTTTATGTGCACATATTGTATAGTATAGATATAGATTTAGTGTGTGCACTCTCTTAGTCAAGCCAGGCTGCCATAACAGAATATCACAAACTGGGTATCATACATAGCAGACATTTATTTTCTCACCATTCTGGAGACTGGAAGTCTGCGATCAGGGTGCCTGTATGGTCATGTTCTGGTGAGGACTCTCTTCCAGGTTTTACAGAACACTGCCTTCTCACTTGTCCTCACCTAGAGGAAAGTGAGCAAGAGCAAGCAAGCTCTCTGGTGTCTCTTCTTATAAGGACACTCAGATGCCAAGATGATACTTTACTGGCCCCTCTAAACATAATTTCCTGTTAAAAGTTCATCTCCAAATATTGTTCCAAGGAGGGTTAGAGCTTCAATGTATGAATTTTATGGAGAACCAATTCAGTCTGTGTGCATGTGTGTGTGTGCGTGTGTGACTTTAGGAAGTGAAGAATTTATTGAAAAATTAATGAAATTAATATTACTGTATTTTAGGATTGCTTTATAATTAGATACAAGTGATAGAAATATTTAGAATGCTCTCCTGAAAACATAGTAGATTTTTCTTTTCATGTTGTTTTATTTGTTTTATTTTCGCCTCCAAGTTAAAATGTTAGTTTTACTTTTATTAGCATGTTAGGACTCATAGGAGATTGTTTTCTCACAATTATTTACTTGTTCTGTGCATATCATTAACAGGCAGCCAGTATTCCAGAGGTTTTCAACCATGGGTAGGAATGAAGAACCATATGAAAAATACCATGCACTGTGAAACACAATAATAGAAGCTAACAGTACTGAGGAAGTGTGTTGGAAAAACATTTAACTGTGCCTGAACACAATCAACATAGCCTTGAACTGTATTTCGAAGGGAAGTTGATCTTAGCTACTCCACAACAATGTGGAAGGATGTTCCACACTAGAGACTCAACATATAATGAAGTATAAGTAAGGAATATGGGAGAATGTACTGATTCCAGAATATTTTAATATTTTAGTCTATCTACAGCTAAATTGGAAGTTACATAATGGTACAAACTGAGATCAAGAAAATGAAGATTTCATATAATAGACCACTTTATCATATTCTGAAATTTAGATTTTATTCCTCTGATAATTTCTAAAGAATTTTCAGTTAAAGCTAGTGCTAAGATAGTGTAGGAGGAGGTAGGAGGTAGGGAACATTTACTACACTCAACCAAGTAGTTTTCTTCAATCACAAAATGTCTTTATAATATATAAGTGCTAAATTAAATTATGTAATATAAATATAGCAGAAAATCCTACATAACACATATGTTGAGATGTAAACTATATTTAAAACAATAAAAATTATTGGTAATCTATTGTAAAGGCTATTTTCTTCATTATGTATGCTATTACCATATTCCTTCCTTTTTGGTTGACATGGTAACTTGTGGACTCCAATTCATAGAAAACATGGTTTTCTACTTTTTGAGAACTTCCTTAAATGTTTTCAATTTGGGCTTCTCAAGAGCAAAGGTGGATGAAAACTCACTTGCATTTTTCACCAAATTATCTAGGAGATACTCACAAAAATAGTACTTACTATTGAGATGGGTCTAAAACTCTCTCACACTTTCAACCCAATAAAATTCCCATCCTTCTTCTCCAAAACTATCTAATCATTCCTTGGAAACCTCAAGAGAACAAAAAGATGGTGCAGAACACTTTTCCTTTAAATAAACTCAACCAGTTGTGTGCCTTTTCTCTGGGCTTTCATTTGGAGCTCATTTCCTTATTAATAGAAGTATGTCTCCAGTCTTCCCTATGGTGTCGCTCATTAACTTTTCTAGCCAAAACATTGTGGCACTAAGGCCAAGGTCATAGATCTCATCATGGCATTGCTCCTTTAGCTTTCTTTGCTTTTTAAAATTGTCTTTATTTACTACCATCTTTTAAAAATATTTTTTCAACTAATAATTTATCATTTCTTACCTTCTCTTCATAGAACTATGAATTGCAAATAGATTCTATTAATAAAGTTGTTAAGTTAGAGAAGAAACAGCTAACCAATTATTTAGATCTAAAATTCATAGCAGTCATTTGAGAACATGGGAAAACATTTTTCACCTTCCAGAAGAACATTTTGAACAATTGGAAATAGTGCCCTGACTGTCTCAGTTCATTTGTTATTCTATCACAGAAAACAATTTGTTAATGTCATTGCAGTTTATGAAGAGAATCCTACATTAAGAATTAATAGAATGGTCATAATGGATTCAGTGGTACTTGGACAATGAACAGGATTTTTTTGTTTTCTATAAGGCACCCAGAAATTTGGCTAATAAAAAAGTCATATTAAGTATTGGCAGAAGTTACTACTTTTTGAATAAATGCAAATAGCTGAATCTAAAAGTGTATGTGGGCTTAAATTTGACCTAAAACAAGAAATGAACTATTTTAAAAACTAAGGCTGATGATTATCTTCTTGATCAATCATCTCTTTGTCACTATTAATTATCATGCTTTCAAAGATTTTGAGAAGTACATAGCAGAGAGTTCCCGAGCCTCTTAACTGGTTTCCTCTTACTCCTCAGCATACGGTTAGACTACATTTCCTAACCTCACATGCTAGATGGAGCCATGTGACTGAATTCTGGCCAAAAAATGTGGAACTATATGGTCTGCATCATTTCCTGGTCTGATTAAAACTTTCCCTCTGTTGGATGTGTTTAATGGCAAAAACGCAGGGAAACTTGGGAGCCATGTGTTGACAATTGTAGAAATACAATATAAAAGAAGCTTAGTCTTCTAAATCACAGCTTGGAGAATAGCTGGCAATGCCCTCAATGAACTGCTAGGTGAGCAAGAAATTTAGGGGCTTATCTACCATGTTAGCTAGTAACATTTCAAATAAGATAATTTGTCAACATTTTATTAGTACAAAACAACTAATTACATAACAATCATTTTAGAACCTTTTCTCATTATGTTGCAATATTTCCCAGTCTGTCAATTTTAGAACAGTGTTCATGGTAGAATACTTTTATGATTAAACTTCTATCTTTGGCAAAATAATTACACTTTTTCAGATGGCTGTGATGGCCAATAGAGTCTCCTTCCTTATCAGAATAAAAAAAAAAAAAAATAGAGTGATTGGTTCTTGCCAACTTCTTGTCTCTTTCCCTCTTTTATTTTTTCAAATCCATATCCTACCTTAGTTAGATGCACATAACTTCCAGAAATGCCAAATTCTGTAATTAACCTGCAATCATCAGGATGATCCTTTGTGTTGGCAGAGGGCAGAATATGCCACACGTAATTATGCTACTTTCTTGTAAGGATTATTTGAGCAAAAAGCACTTTAAAAAGGCATTCTAATCTCCCCTTTTCTTCTTGGAAGTAGGAGACAAAAAACTCCGGAGTGAAAGATGCTTTTATTGCATAAAGAGAAAAAAAATTCTTTAACAGGGAGTCAAAGCCAATTGAATTCTGTACAAACAGGCCTTGTTAAAAATAATTCTTATCTCCCTTTAGCTCCCCTACAAAGTTTAGTTATTTTCTATAGCTCTCTCTCTCTCTCTCTCTCTCTCTCTCTCTTTTCAACTTAATGTGAAAGCATTTAGGTTCTGTCATTCCTTTGGGTCTTCATATCCTTATGAGGGCTCCTGTGACATATAAATTTATATAACTTTACATGCTGTCTCCTGTTAATCTGTTATGGCAGAGTGTAATGAAAGTTATGAAATATAAACTAGCTTTGTAGAAGCTATCAAAAAGACTTGAGAGGTGGCATTTACTATTCGGCAAAACATTTCCAATGTACCTGTCCCACCTAGACAGAGAAATAAAATCCATTGTTCTTTTTATAAAGTTAAAAACATTAAAACATTGAAATACTGATGCTTGTTTGCTGGAATATAGCAACAGACCTGTCATTATCCTTTCTAAAATTATAATAAAAATCATAGTAAATACTTTAATATTCACTAAAGAAGAAAAACCTATTTGGTTGCCAGCTAACTTTTTGGTGACAGAAAATTAATAGGTCAGCTTACCAAAGCAAAAGTAGCAATACAACAGAATCCAAACCTTCCTTTTACATACTTAATTATTATGTGTTTTCATATTTACAGACTTCCTTTTGGTAATGGTTCTTTGAAAAATAAATAATAAACAAACAAATAAACAAACAAATAAATAAATAATGAAGTTGGTAGAATTAGTCAAGGATTTTACAAAGACCACCCTATATATTAAGTGAACTAATTTAGCTTGTCAAGACTACAACAGAAATTTCTGACATTATTTTTCTTGTTTATAATATAATATTGGGACATTTTGCATATGTAGGAAAAAGATTTGATTTTTGCCTTTTCTCAAATCCCGTGATTTAAAGTTGTGTCCTGATGGTCTGGCTTCAAGTAATTTTCAGGGTAGAAGGACTCTCATAATGGAAAAGCTATTTGCCCATACATATATGTTTACTTTTATAATGGCCAGATTTACAGTAATTCTTAAGGTATGTATGCACTTGATTCTCTTTGGTTCCTATGGAAATAGTCATAGTTGAACCAGACTCGTTTTGTTTAATTTCATGACCTCTTCTAGCTAATCTTTATTTGAGCCATTTAATTAGGTTAAATGAAGGATCAAGACATTATTTGTCACTAAATGAACATCTACATTTTGCAGGACACACTGAGTTCCTCTTAAAACTTTGAAATACACCAACTTTTCAGACTGTATAATATTTATTTAATAATTGTAAATAACATTCACATTATTTAGAAACATACACACAATGCACAATTTAAGAATTATAACAAACATTTATTTTAATGCATCATTCCTGTTTTATTTTGTTCTTTCACTTTTCCTTTTTGACAAACAAGGAAATATCAGTAATTTCAGTGACTTAGAGTTTGCATGCCCAGATAATCAATTAATTAATTATTTATTTTTCACTCTTCCCTTTTCTGGAAACATGTTTCTTAAAGATTCACTCTCATATCTTAATTTAAACCATTTCCCTCAGTTTGATTTTCACTGGAAATAGGGGGAAATAGGTTAATCTTACTCATTAACATTCTGTTCTCAGAGTCGTATCATATAATGGATGAAATATATTATAAAGATCATTTAGTCATCATAATAATTTAATTCATGATTTTTCTAATATTCTTATTACCCTGTCAACTGGTATCTTTGAAAAATTACAGTTGTGAGGAATTCACCCCTTAATGTTGGGATAGCTGAGAAAGTTGGAAAGTCAGTTCTTATGCTGAGATTATTATTACTGTATTTATTCTCTTACATTATTTTCTGTACACTTTTCTCTGAGTCTTCACCAATTTTAGCATTTGCTCCCTCTTTTAAGTAGTATGACTGTGTAGTGAAGGAAAAGTAACTTTCCCTGTACTCTTCTGAGTTCTTAGCTGAAACTGTGTAATAAAAAAACAGATTAACAAGAGAAAAACCCCCACAAATTTGTTAACAAGTATACTTTATGTATATATGGGGATACCTAGGAAAAATGAGGAACTCAAAGAGGTGGCTTTAAAATTCAGGATTAAATATTATCTTAATAGGGAAAGGGAAACGGGGTTATAAACCTATTATTAGAGTAAATAACATTTTGTAAAGATAAATGGTTTCTTGGAAGAGTAAATGGAAGATGCGATAGATTATGACAAAGTTTGTCTGTGTGTCCTGTATGTTAGGTCAGCGGGGGCTTGCCTGGAGGCTTCCCAGCTTGACATCGGAATCCCGGACAAGGGCTTACCCTAAAGCTCTGGCACCTCCGCCCTAATCCTCCACCACCCTAATCCGGTAGCTCAACTGACATTCCCCATTCTATACCCTACCCCTGCATAACCCTATAAAAACTACGCCCTCCCGTCCCAGGGCGCGAATTCTCTGGCCCCTTTCCTCAGGACTAGAGAACCTCACTGCCAAGCGCTTGCCCAATAAAGACTTGCTTTTAAAACTTCTCTCAGCCTGTCCCGCATTTACCTTACACTGTACACTTCTAGTCTGTTCTCCTGTGATAAGAATCAATCTTTGCTAGTTGATGGAGCTCCCAGGGAGAGAGGGTCTATGACAATTGAGTTCCTTTTGAAGAATCTGTCTTTAGGTAGATAAGAGCAGGTCAGAAAAAAATCTCTCCCTGAATTTGCTGTTTTCTAAGTGCCTACAGCTCAAAGTAATCAATATACCAAAGTGGCATTTTTTGGGGTGGTACGTCCTAAACTTCTACTGTTGTAATTTAAGGTGGTATATTCTGCTATAGTTCAATTGAAATTGAGCTAAACTCTTTGGTTAAGACAGATGTAACAAATAATGCTTTCCTATTTATTGTTAACAGGTATCTTGGCAAGGGCTGGGTTTAGGGAGAAAAAAGAACCCCTGTGTGCATTGTAGTGTCTGCCACTGATGCAGAAGAAAAGAGTGATATCAATTGTTAGTTTTAGGATTGATGTTAGGGTTAGGGTTAGGGTTTTTGAAACAGTTCGGGATAGAGTTAAAGTTAGGGGTAGTGTTAGCGTTATTGTTAGCATTAGGGTTAATGTTAGGTTTACCGTTAGGGTTAGCATTGGGTAGTGTTAGGATTAGCAATGGGTAGTGTTAGGGTTAGCATTAAGGTTAGGGTTATAGTTAGTGTTAGGTTTAGGGATAGGGTTGGGGTTAGGATTAGGGTTAGGGGTAGATTAGGGTTAGTATTAGAGTTAGGGTTGATGTGAGGATTGTTATTTGTCAAAATTTATATTAATCTTCATTTACAATGTATTTTGTATTTTTTCTATTAACAATTCAAATTGTTGAATTAGAATATAGGTTATATTTGCTGTTTTGATGAAATTCATATTCATAGAGCAGTCTTCACAAATTTATTTTATCTTCAGTATCTAATTGATCTACCCACAAATAATGTTAGTGTTTTGATAGTGTTTAGGTTAGGCTTTGGTTCAGAGTTAGTTTGAATTAACTCTGAATTAAGGTTTTGTTTAGGGTTAGTGTTACGTTTTTGGGTTAGGTTGTTGTTTTCCAAGTTTTCATATCATTTTACATTTACAATCTTATTTTGTATTTTTTCTATTTAAAATTTAAATTTTCATGACATTGAAACTTTGTTGCACAAAAAATTTTGTCTCTTCTGCCTCTTTGCTCTTCTTTTAAATTATAAGACATTTCAAAAATTTATTTTATATTCAATAACTAAAAATCTACCCACAAATAGGATTAGGATTAAAGTTAGGTTTTAGTTTAGAGTTAATGATAGGGTTAGGATGGACATAGGTTTACAGTTAGGGTTAAGTTCATGGTATGGCTTACACATTAGGGTTAGGGTTAAAAGTTATGGTTAGTGTTAGGTTTAGTTTATGGATAGGGCTAGTGTTAAGATTAGAGTTCAGATTAGGGATAGAGTTAGGGGTTAAGGTTACTGTTAGTTATAGGGTTAGGGTAGATTTTGGGTTACGGTTGTTTTTTTGCCAAATTTTCATATTATTCTTCATTACATGTTTTTCGTATTTTTTCTTTTTAAAATTAAAATATTTATGACATATTGAAACATTGTTGCATAAAGAATATATGTGCATATATGCGTTTTAATGAAAGTCAAAATCATAGGCTAGTTTTCAAAACCATTTTATATTCAGTATGTCATTGACTACCCATAAATATAATTAGGTGTAGGGTTACTGTTTGGATTAGGGTTAAGTTTAGAGACAAGATTAGTGTTAGGGTTATGTTAAAGTTATAGTTCAGATAGGGTTAGGGTTAGGGTTAGCATTAGGGTTAAGTTTAGGAATAGGGTTAGAGTTAGCATTAGCATTACTACTAGCTTTAGGGTAAATGTTAAGGTTAGGGTTAGTGTTAGTTTTAGGGATAGGGTTAGAGTTAGTTTTAGGGATAGGATTAGGGTTAAGGTTGCATTTAAGGTGAGGGTTAGGGTTGCGTTTAGGGTTAGGGTTAAGATTAGGTTTAGGTTAAAGTTATAGTTAGCATTAGGGTTAGGATTAATGTTGAGTTAGGGTTAAGGTTAGGGTTAGAGTTCCTGTTAGTGTTAAAATTAACGTTATAGTTAGCCTTAGAGTTAAGGTTAAGGTTGGATTACGGTTAGGGTTCGGGTTTGGTTAAGGTTAGGTTTAGGGTTAGGGATATGGTTAGCTTTTGGATAAATGTTTGGCTTAGAGTTAGGGATAGATTTAGGGTTAGAGTTAATGTTAGCTTTAGGGTTAGAGTTAAGGTTGGGGTTAGGGTTAGGGTAGAATTAGAGTTAGGGTTAAGGTTAGCATTAGGGTCACGGTTAATGTTTGGGTTAGGGTTAGGTTTAAGTTAAGGAATAAGGTTAGCATTAGCATTAGTGTTAGGTTTAGAGTTAGGTTTAGGTTTAGTGTTAGGTTTGGATAAGGGTTAGGGTTCGGTTTAGGGTTAACATTCATATTAGGAGTAGGGTTTGTGTTAGCATTAGTGCTAGGATTAGGGTTAGGGTAAGGGTTAGGATTAGGATTATGGATAGGGTAGAGTTAGGGTTAGGATTAGAGTTAGGTTTATGTTTAGGGTTTGGTTTATGTTAGGAATAGGGTTAGGGTTAGGCTTAGGTTTAGGGTTAGAATTAGCTTTTGGGTGAATGTTAGTTTTAGAGTTAGGGATAGGTTTAGGGTTAGAATTAAGGTTGGGGTTAGGGTTAGTATTAGAGTTAGGGTTAGGGTTATAGTTAACGTTAGGGTTAAGGATAGGATTAGCGTTAGCATTATGATTAGTGTTAGGGTGGCGTTTAGGGTTAGGGTTAGGCTTATGGTTAGTGATAGGTTTAATGTTTGGGTTAGGTTTAGGGTTAGAATTAGCTTAGGTTTAGGGTTAGGATTAGAATTTTCTTTAGGGTTAAGGTTAAGATTAGGGTTAGCATCAGCTTCAGGATTATGGTTAAGGTTAGGAGTAGAGTTAGCATTAGGGTTAAAGTTATGGTTAGGATTAGAGTTAGGGTTAGGGATACGGTGAGGGTTGTTAAAGTTAGAGTTAGGGTTAGGGTCAAGATTACGGTTAGGGTTAGGGTGTAATTAAGGTTAGGCTTAGGGTTACAGGTATAATTAGCCTTTTGGTTAGGGTTAGGGTTAGTGTTAGGGTTAGGGATAGAATTAAGTTTAGTTTTAGGGTTAGGAGTAGGTTTAGGGGTAGGATTAAGTGTAGGGGGTACAGGTAGGTTTAGGATTAAGGTTAGGATTAGTGTTATTGTTAAGGTTAGTGTTAGGGTTAGGGTTATGTTTATGTTTACGATTAGGGTTATGTGTATGGTTAGGATTATGGTTAGGGTTAGTGTTAGCATTAGGAACAGAACTGAGTACAGTCAGGGTTAGGGTTAGAGTTAAGGATGGGGTAAGGGTTAGAGTATGGGTTAGTGTTAAGGTTAGGGTTATCGTTAGTGTTAGCCTTAGTTTTAGTGTTATCATTATCGTCAGGGTTGGTTTTAGTGTGAGGTTTGAGGTTAGGGTTAGGGTTAGCATTAAGGTGAAGTTTAGCATGAGCTTTAGGATTAGCGTTAGGGATAGCATTAGGGTTAGTGTTAATTTTAGGGTTAGTGTTAGCCTTTGGGTTACATTAGGCTTTAGGGCTGGAATTAGGGTAATGGGTTAGGGTTAGGCTTTGGTTTAGTTTGTCATTAGACTTATGGTTATGGTAGGGAGACAGGTTCAATTTTCATACGCATTCCAAAACATACTGCACATTTATGGAAGGGCGCTGATCAGTACACAACTTACAAGCACATTCTCACCAGAAGGATTTCTCATCAAGTTCTACTATCAACCTGTATACAAAACATTGTGCCTTTAAAGAAACATTGTATAGGAAATCTTTTAATATCTTTTAATAAGCCATTACAATGAACTACAAGGAAGATGGCACTGTATTACTACCTCGTCATGAAGACTATGCAGATGGTAAGTACAAGAGCATGGATCAGTAAAGACTGTTTGCACCAGCTATTCAGTACTGAAATCTGGTCTTATCATAAACAGAGCTACATTTGTATCAGATTGTGCTAGAACTTCATGCCACTCGAGAATACTGTGACCAAGAACTTGCTCAATCAAAAACGTATTACACACATTACAGGTACGAACTTAATAACTCATCTAAATTGATAGTGTGATGCCTTAGACTTAACATCATACACCAATACTAGCAATTAATTGTTTTCTGGACTTCTGGATTATAGAACACAGGTATTAAGAAAAGTTTCCTTTACATGCGGTGCAGAATTTCTCTTAAGTTTACAGTTATCAGTGTCCTCTTCATGGTAACTAATGAAGCATGGTATTGAAAAAAAATACCACATTGTTTATCACAACAATTTAAGGTCTATTGAGGATATATGCTCCCTTTCAAATTATGACAGCCAGAACATGCTTCATACAATTTTAAACCTTGAAAACTACCAGTTTTCCCTAAACTCTTTCACCATTGTAGATGTTGGAAGAGCCCAAGGTGTCTTCACATACTACAGATGTCAAGTATTTTCTTAGGAGAATAATTCAGCATTTTATTTTATCTATTTATCACTAAGTGTATAGGTTGCATTAAGAGCACCGTTACAAAAAAGAATCAGGCAGGATGGAAAGGGCTCAATTCACAACCACTGCTACAAGCTTTTTCTTCAGAGTGATTTAATTTCCTGACTGAGTAAATTTGGATTGCAGCTTTTAGGCTCCACCAGTGTGTCAGTGTCTCAGCAGAAACATCTTTGGGACACGGTTTCAGTTTCCATATGTACTCCAAAACACATTTACTGTTAATATATGGAAGGGCACTGCTGAGAACACAGATTATAAGCACATCCTCAGCTGAAAGATTTCTCATCACATAGGCCTGATACCCTACAAGCTAGACACAGTGGCTTTCCATTCTGCTTGGCCATGAAACAATGTATAGGGCAGCTGTATAGAGCGACTAATATAAACTACTAGGTAGCTGCCACTGTATTAGTCCCTACTCAGGCAATCTTTGAAGATGGTTAGTTCAAGATCATCAGTCACTAAAGAATCTTTCCCTACAGTTCTTTGGTACTAAAAACTGGTTTCATATTACGCAGAGTTACATTTGAATCAGACAATGTTTGAACTGCACTCCAATCAAGAACACTGGGATAAGTGCTTGCTCATATCAAAATCTATTACAGGTATTACAGGTAAGAACTATAAAAACCTTCCTCTACATCATTTCAGTGCCACCTTAGACTTCCCAGTATACACCAATGCAAACACTGAATCATAGAAAGGACTTCTGGATTACAGAACACAGGTATTCAAAAACCTGTTTCCATTGCTGGTGTGGCGGATTTTCTCTAGTGTTTAGAGTTTTTAATGTTCTCTTCATGGCAAACAATGAACCATGGTAGTGAAACAACATACCACATTGTTTGTCACAATGATTTAAGGTCTCTTCAGGATATTCACTCCCTTTAAATTATGGCAGCTAGAACCCACTTTGTTCCAGTTTAAACCCTGAAAACTTCCAGTTTTCTACAACTCTTTCACAGCTTGTAGATTTTGGAACAGTTCCAGGTGTTTTCACATACTACTATATGCCAAGTCCTTTCTTAGAAGAATAACTCAGTATTTTATTTTATCTATTTATCACTTGGCATATAGGTTGCGTTAAGAACACCACTATGAATCAGAATCTGGCAAAATAGGAACGTCACAAAGCAAAGCCACTGCTACAAGCTTTTTCTTCAGTGTGATCTAACTTCCTGACTGAGCATATGTGGATTCCAGGTTTTTGGCTCTACCAGTGTGTCAGTATGTCAACAGAAACATCTTTGGGAGGCGGTTTCCATTTTCATATGCATTCCAAAACACATTCACTGTTAAATTATGGAAGGGCATCTCTGAGGTCTCAGATTACAAGTACATCCTCAGCAGAGAGATTTCTCATCACATTCACCTGATACACTACAAGATATACACAGTGACTTTCCGTTCTGCTTGGCAAGGAAACAACATATAGGGCATCTATTATAGAGGCACTAATATAAACTATTAGATTATAGTTAGCCTTAGTGTTAAGGTAAGGGTTAGGGCTAGTGTTACATTCAAGTTTAGGTTAAGTGTTATAGTTAGGATTATTGTTAGGGTTAGGGTTAGCGTTAGCTTTAGGGTTAATGTTAGGGTTAGGTTTAGGTTTAGAGTTAGGGCTAGGTTTAGGATAGGGTTATGGTGAGGTTTAGGGTTAACATTAGGGTTGTGGTTAGTGTTTGAGTTAGGGTTAGTGTTAGAGTTAGGATTAGCATATGGTTAGGGTAGAGTGAAGGTTAGGTTTATAGGGTTAGAGTAAAGTTAAGGGGTATGGTTAGCGTTAGCATTAGCATTAGGGTTAATATTAGGTTTAGTTAGTTTTAGGGGTAGCATTAGTTAGTGTTATGGTAAGCCTTAAGGTTAGGGTTATAGTTAGCATTAGAGTTAGGAATAGGATTCTGGTTAGGGCTAGCATTAGGGTTAGGGTTAGGGTTAGGATTAAGGTTAGAGTTAAAGTTTAAGGTTAGAGTTAAGGTTAAGGTTAGGGTTAGCATTAAGGTTAAGGTTATAGTTAGCATTAGGGTAAGAGTTAAGACTGGCTTAGGGTTAGGGTAGGGTGGGGACAGCGTTATCATTTGAGTTACTGTTAAAGTTAGGGTCAGTGTCAGTGTTAGTGTTAGTTAATCCTTAGAACTGGTGTTAAGTTTAGAATTTGGATTAGGGATAGATTTATGGTTAGGGTTAGTGTTAGGTATGGGGTTAGGGTAGATTATCTGTTACCTTTTTTTGCCAAATTTTCATATTATTTTTCATTACATGTATTTTGTATTTTTTTCTTTTTAAAATAAAATATTAAAATATTTACGGCTTATCAAAATATTGTTGCATTAAGAATATATGTACATTCTCCTGTTTGAAAGAAATTCAAAATCATAGGCCAGTTTTCAAAAATGTATTTTGTATTCAGCATCTAATTTACAACCCATAAATATGGTTAGGTGTAGGCTTAGTGTTTGGATAAGGGTTAGGTTTAGGGACAAAATCAGTGTTACAGTTACCTTACGGTTATGGTTCACATAGGATTAAGGTTAAGGTTAGTTAGTGTTAGGGTAAGGATTAGGGTTAGGGTTTGGATTAGAGTTAGGGTTAACGTTAGGTTTAGGGTTGGGGTGAGAGTTAGCATTAGCGTTAGTGTTAGGATTAGGGTGAGGGCTAGGGTTAGGGTTAGGGTTAAAGATAGCTTTAGAATTAGGTTTAGGGTCAGGGTTAGGTTTATGGTTAGGGTTAGGGTTAGGTCTAACCTTAGGGTTAAATTTAGCATTAGCGTTAGGGTTAGAGTTAGGGTTAGGGTTAGGGTAGGGTTACCTTTTATGGTTAGGGTTAGCACTCGGTTTTGGTTATGGTTATGGTTAGAGTGAGGGTTAGGATTAGGGTTAGGAGTAGGGTTTGGTTTAGCATTAGAGTTAGCATTAGGGTTACCGTTAGGTTTAGCGTTAAGGTTTGCTTTAGGGTTAGCGCTAGCGCTAGCGTTAGTGTTAGTGTTAGGATTAGGTTTATGGTTATGACTAGGTTAGGGTTAGGTTTAGTGTTCGGTTATGATCAGGTTTACTGTTATGGTTAAGGTTAGGTTTCAATCGGGTTTGTGTTCGTGTTGCGCAGAAGCTTTTTGAATTTATGTAGTCCCATTCATTTATTTTAGCTTTTACTTCCCTTGCTTTTGAGTTCGAATTCATAAAATCCTCTTTAAGTCCAAGGTCCTACAGTTTAGTTCTTATGTTTTCTTCTATGCACTTTATTATTCCAAATCTTAATCAATTTTGAGTTAATTTTGTGTGTGGTGAGTTTTATTCTTTTGCTGGTGGCTTTCCAGTTTTCCCAAAACCATTTATTGAAGAGGCTTTTTTTCTCAACTGTATGTTTTTGGGTTTTTTTGTCAAAAAATATTTGTCCATATAAATATCAGTTTACTTCTGGACCCTAGATTCTGTTCCACTGGTTCATGTGTCTGTTTTGCTGCTAATACCATGCTGTTTGATTACTGTCACATGTGGTATAATTTGAAGTCAGGCAGAGTGATGCCTTCAGCCTCATTCTTTTTTCTCACGAGTGGCTTTGTCAGTTCTGGTTCTTTTGTGCTTCCATAGAAATGTGATGATTTTTTGTTGGTCTTTCTTTAAAAAATGCTGATGAGATTTGATGAGATTGCATTAGATTCTATATAATGCTTTAGTAATAAGGAACATTTTGACTATGTTGATTCTTCCAATCCAAGAACACAAAGTATCTTTCCATTTCTTTGTATCTTCTTTGATTTCTTTTAATAGGGTCTTATAGTTTTCATTATAAAGGTTCTTGACTTCTTTTGTTAAATTATTTCTAGATATTTATTCTTTTTGTACAATTGTAAAAGAAATTATTTTTTTCACTTTTTCTGAGACTCTTCATTATTGGAGTATAAAGAAAGCCATGATTTTTAAATGTAGATTTTATATCCAGAGACTTGCTGTATTTGCTATTGTTTCTAGTAGTGGTTCTTGGAGTCTTTAGGGTTTTCTATGTAGAGAATCATGTCATCTGCAAATGGTGAGAGTTTGACTTCTTTGTATTCTATTTGTATGCCTTTTGTATCTTTCTCTTATTTGATTGCACTCGCTAGGACCTCCAATGCTATATTGAATAACAGTGGCACAGTGGACAGCCTTGCCTTGGTTTCTGATCTTGGAATGTTTTTAGTTTTTCACCATTCAGTATAATGTTGGCTGAGGGCTTGTCATATATGGCCTTTATTATGTTAGGTACTTTCCTTCTATAAGCAGATTTTGTTGTGTTTTGATCATAAATGGATGTTGTATCTTCTTGAGGCTGTTTCTGCATTTATTGATATGATCATGATTCTTATTTTAACTTGTTTATGTGTATATCACAGTAATCGATATACATATGTTGAATAGTCTCTGGGATGGAGCCCGCTTAATTGCAGTGTGTGTTCTACTGAATATTTTGCTCTATTCGCTTCACAAGTATCTTATTTAAGATTTTTGCATCTGGTGTTCATGAGAGATATTGTTCTGTAGTTTTCTTTTGTGTGTGTGTTATCTTTACTAGGTTTTGGCATCAGAGTAATATTAGCCCCATTAAATGAATTGGGAAGTATTGCCTCCTCTTCAATTTTTTGGGAAGAGTTTGAGGAGAATAGGTATTCTTCTTTGAATGTTTGGTAGATTCACTGAATGAGCCATCTGGTCCTGGTCTTTCTTTTGATAGGTTTTTGATGATCGTCTCAATTTAACATACTGCTGATCAGTTATTCAGATTTTCTAGTCTTCTTGATTCATCTAGGAAGTTGTATTTTTCTAAGTACCGGTCCATTTCTCCTAGGTTTAAATTTGGTGTTACATACTTTTCATAGTGTTCTTGTTATGATTTTCTTTGCATTTCTGCAGTGTCTGTCAATAATTTCCCCCTCTTTCTTTCCCTGTAATTGTTTATTTGTGTCCTTTTCCTTTTTTTTCTTTAATGAGTCTTTCAGGGTTTTATCAATTTTATTAACTTTCTCAGAGAACAGCTCTTTGTTGAATTTATTTTTCTATCTTTTTTTTCAATTTCATTCATTTCTGCTCTAGTTCTATTTCTTTCCCTCTGTTGATTTTAGGCTTCATTTGTTCTTTATTGCCTAGTTTTTAAAATGAAGCATTAGGTTGTATATTTGAACTCATTCTAGTTTTGGAGATAGGCCTATAGTGATATGAACTTTTCTCTTATGACTGCTTTTCCTGTGTCCCAAAAGTTTTGAATATGTTATATACTATCATTACCATTCATTTCTATGTATCTTTTGATCTCTCTTTTGATTTCCTCTTGACCAGTTACTCCATGTATTTGCAGTTTTTTTTGCATTTGATTTCTAGTTTCAAGGCATTATGATCAGAGAATAGTGGTTGTATGATTTCATCCTCATATTGGTGAAGCTATCTCTGTGTCCCAATATGTAGTCAGTCTTTGAGAATGTTCCTGTGCACTAGAAGAATGTATAAGCAGCTGTTTTAGGATGGAAGGCATAGTAAATATCAAATTATGTCCAGTTGGTCTAATGTATCATATAAGGATGTTATTGTTCTTATTGATATTTGCTTGCAGGATCTATCAATATTTGACAGTAGGGTATTCAGGTCCCTACTGCAATGGTGTTTTGGTATGTTTCTTTCTTTAGTTCTGTTAGTAATTGTTTTACATATTTAGCGGGCTCTCTGGGAGCATAGACTTTAATAAGAGTTATGTCTTCTTGGTGCATGATTCCTTATATCATTATGAAGTGTCCCTCGATATCTTTCTTTACCTTGTATTTTTTGAAATCTATTTTATCCAATATTATTACTGCATACTTCCCACTTTTCTCTGAATGTCATTTGCTCGAAATATCATTTTCCACCCTTTCACTTTGAATCTAAATTGTCCTTTGGAGCTGAGATGTGTCTCCTGGAGGCAGCATATGGTTTGGTCTTGTTTTTTTCGATCCATTCTGTAACTCGTGCCTTTTTACTGGTGAGTTCAGTCCATTTACATTTAGGGTGATCATTGAAAAAAGAGGTCTTTTTATAGCTTGTATGTTTCACTTTCTAGTAGTCGTTTGGCGTTTCCATTGCTTTCTTGTCCTTGTGTTTCTGGTTTTCTTTATTTTGATTGCTTTTGTAGGTTTTCCTCTCATTATTGTTTATGTTAATACTTTGGTTCTGAATCTTTGGTTTGTGGTTACCATTAAAAATGTGTAAAAGAGTTATACATATACGTCATCCATTTCTTCTGCATGTACCTTCATCCCCATCCATTTATAAATTTGGATCTTGAATTACCCTTTTTCAGTCATTGTTATCTCAATTTGTCTTATGTACACTGAAACTTTCTTTACTATATTGGTTATAACAATTTCCCCTATATTGAAGCTCATAATTCCTTGTTCTAAGTGGTTGCACTCCTTGCTTCTATTTGCCTAATAATCTCTTTATTCCGAATTATGTTGTTTGTTTTTTCTTTGTATTTTGTTTTAGGTTGAACTGACCCCTTTTCAGTATTTCTATAGTGCAGACCTTGCAGTGAATTACCTCAATTTTTCATGTCTGGAAGAAGTCTTTATTTCTCCTTCACATCTAAAGGAGAACTTTGTGGGATACTTATTCCAGGCAGGTAGTTCCTTTTACTTAATAGTTTAAATATTGATTCCATTTCTTTCTACTGTAAGTTTAACTGAGAAGTCTGAGATAATTAATGGGTTTTACCTTTATAAGTTGCTGTTTTTCCCTCCCTGGTTGCCCTGAGAATTCTGTCTTTGTCATTGATTTTTGAATCATTTTAATACAATGTGTCTTGGTGAAGGCATTTATGGGTTGAAATTATTGGTGTTCTGTTGACTTCTTGAATTCCAAGCTTCAGCTCATTCCTTAGATTTGGGAAATTCTCATCAACCATTTGCCTGAAAAGCTTTCTAATTCCTGCTCCTTTCCTTGCTTCGAAATGCTCATATTTCTTATGCTTCCTCTCCTGATGGTATAAGCTAATTCTTGTTATTTCTTTCATTATTTTTCATTCTTTGTTACTGTCTTCTTCTTCTGATTACTCTAGATTTCTGTCTTGGATATCACTGATCATTTTCTCTATTTGGTTGACTCTGTTTTTCAAGCTTGCTATTTCATTTTTCAACTCTTGCAATCTGTTTTTCATCCAGAAGTTCTATGTAGTTCTTTTTGAGGATTCAACTCCTTAACCCCTCATGTAGGTGTTTTTTTCTATTTCTGAAATTGTTGATATTACTCGTTTTGATATTCACTGAGATTTTTCAGAAGTACATTCTGAATTCTCTGTCATTTAAGTGACATATTTTTTTGTCTATAAGCTTATTTTCTGGGAGTTTCTCTTTCTCTATGGGATGGCCTTGTCGCTTGGTTGTTCATAGGTGTTTATTGACTATTTCTCCACCTGGGCATTAATGGAAATGTGTTCTGCTTTTTTTTTCCACAGAAAGATTTATTATATAATGATCCCTAATCTGTTGGAAGAAGGTGTTTTTCTTTTGCTTTTCAGTAAGGTGGTGTCTAAGCCTCTTGGAATCTCTGCTTATATAAAGTCTTAATAATGTCTTTTTTCCCCTTATTGATGTTTAATCACGCTCACTAACTCTCAATCTCAATTCCTGTCAGTGTTAGTGAAAGTTTTGGTAGCGTTTGATCGATTCCCCTCAGGCTCATAGTGTTCAGCTCAGAGTTTATGGGGAGAAACCCTTTTGGATGGAGGATGAGGGCTGTGGCTCAGCTTGGTTTTGCAGACCACAGATGGTAAAAATCAACTGCTGTTGCTCTGTGTTTCGCTTTTCTGCTGTCCCAGTTTTTCTGCCTTCTGCTGTGATGACTGGGTGCTGCTGCAGGCCGTGGGGAACTCACAGTTTCCCAGGTAGGGCTGTTCTGGGAACTCCTTTTCCTCCCCCTCCTCCTACAGAGAGCTCCTGCTGTGAGAGCACCTTCTTTGTTTCTCCTCCAGAGCCTGACCCAGGGGTCTGACCTGTGGTAGCTCTTATGCACAGTCCCACACTTCGATGTGCTAGTGTGCAGTTTGGGTGTTGTCATTGTTCTTAGATGTTAGCTTATTGTTGTTTCAAAGGGAGAGATCTGGGCACCTGTCCTCACTCCGCCATTTGAATCCCCTTTTATCTTCTTTTCAGTATGGATTGTGTGTTAGTTTTTCTTTGATTTTAAAATATTTGACTAAATATTTATTTGTATAATTAATTTATTAAAATTGAATAATTATTCTGTTGTTGAACTGTGTGGAAAAGAATGTTCTTTTATTTGTCTTGAATTTACCTTTATCCACTTTAAGAAATGTCTTCTAGTTGTCAGGTGTCATGTTTGGTCACAAAAGAATGTCTTAAGGATACAGTAAGTAATAGAGAGGATGAAGGGCAGGAGGGCAACATGGAATGAACCCAGAGGGCACTGTGCTAAGAGAAATAAGAAGAGAAAAAAAGTAAATACTGTATGATCTCACTTATAGGCAATAAAAAAATGTAAGCAAAAACTATTGAGCTAGGTCAAATACCATAATTCTCCGTGTATGCTGATTATCTTACACAGGTCACTTACTGATTCTGAGCTAAAGTTTCTCATCAATAACCTAGTAATCAAATATATCTAACTTGAATAAAATGAACAAATACATGAATGGATTAAATACATTGTAGTTTCACTCTTTCAAATATGACTCAAAGCTCACTGACTCACAGGTGGAGAGAAAATATCATACTATTGTCATTATCATCATCATCATTCTCATCATCATTCTCATTATTATCAGAAGAGGAAAAATATCAATGCATGGAATTTTAAAAAGTCCTAGTACTTGAGTTATAAAAGAAAATGATTTCACATGGGGTGTTATATAGAGAATATCAAATAATGTAGTATATTTTTACTGTAATTAGACATGTTAAATAGTAATAAACACTATAAAAGCATATCAAAATGCTTATTAAATATTACACTTCTGTTTACATGGCAAGACTGCAAATTTACAGAAAACTCATTTAAAAAAAATCAACAGTCTTTGAGAAAACGACACACTAAAAACTATTTGATGTAAAATATTCTGACATTATAAAACTATAAGAATCCTTTTATCTTAAAATGCAGAACCATAGCTGAGACAAAAAATGTTCAAATAAACCATTTACATGACTGTGTATATTTGACATATAATTAAAAACAAAAGTATATTTGAAGCCAAAAGCTGTTTTCTTACATAGAAGCAATAATTGATAATTTGGTAAAATATATAAATAAACAAATAAGTACAAGCGAACAGCAACAACAAAAGATTGGATCTTTGATATGCAATTTTCTAAGCCCTTGAAAAAGTACATTGACTGTAGTGAATCATATCGTGTAGGCAGTCTTGAATTGTCATACATACCCTACAAACACACATCAGAAAGAAATATTACGGTTTTCTTTCTTGAGACTGTAAAGTAATTAAGGTTAAATGAGATCATTTGGGAGAGGACTGGTCAAAAGGATTAGTGTCGATTCCTGATACAGAGCTTCTAAAACCCCTTGTAAATAGGGGTGACAGGAGAACATTTTGTTCTAAAACTTAGTCTGTGACTCCAATTCCTAATGCATAGCTCCTAAGACCCTTCATTTCCTAAGTGATAGGAAAATCTTGTACTGAGACCCTAAATCCCAGAGAATTTCTTGGTGAATAGGAATATCTTTCATTCTAATGAGTTTCAGGATGAGTGTGGTTTACAGAAAGAACAAGTCATGATTTAGAAGCTATAAACCTTCATTTCTATACCCACACTCCGGAGAGGGAAATAGCTGAAAATGGAATTAATAATCAATCATGCTATGTTATGAAGCCTTCATGAAAATCTGTAAAATATGAAGTTTGGAGAGCTTCCCAGGTTGGCGAAAACATCCACCTAAGGAGGATGGTGCACTTGAACTCTACGAAAACAGAAGCTCTTCAACTGGGATGCTTCCCAATCTTATCCTATGTATCTCTTCATTTGGTTGTTCATTCTGTATACTTTATCACATGCTTTAGTGCATAAACTAGTAAATGCAAGTGTTTCCCTGAATTCTGTGGGCTGTTCTAGAAATTGACTGAATTCAAGAAGCAGCGTTGTTGGAACTTCTTGATTTATAGTCAAGTCAGACAGTCAAAAGTTGTGGATGCCCTGAGGACCTACTATTTTTGATTGGCATCTGAAATAGGAAGCGTCTTGTGAGACTGAGCCTTAACTTGTAGGGTCTGCAGTAACTCTAGTTAGTATTAGAATTAAATTGAATTGTAGGACACCCAGCTGGTGTGTCGGGAGCCATTATGAGACACTGAAGAAGTCACGTAGCTTATAGGCCATAAAGCAGTTACTGAGACTGCTTAAACAATGGTTCTAGGAAGCAGGGATTTGAGTTAAACATTACTGACCCTGAAGAGAGGTTGCCTCCTAAAGTAATCTTATAAGATAGTGGAATGTTTAACAGAAGCAAGGATGTTTGCACCCTGAAGGAAGGATGTATAGGAACTTATGTAAATGTCAGCATTCCTATGGTAATGTACTCTGTGCCTTGCTATTGTGTTCAAAAAGAATATAAGGGCTGTGCTAAATAAACTCGAGGCTGTAGCATTGACTGTATGCCCTCCCGAAGCGCTTTCCTGTCTTCTTCTTTTTTTCCTTAGGCTTCACCTCCCTCTTTTGGTGCTGTTCGACTTTAGCCGGCTGGCTCCGGCACTGGTGTTGCTAAGAATTGCTTGATGAGTGGCAAACCCATACATCTGGTGTTAAAAGTTTGTAAGTGTGGTAGTAATGTGAGAGTAAAGGAGAAACACACAAGTGGAGAGTGTTTTTTCTTATAGTATATATGGAGATACTAGCAAACTTTTATTTATCATTATGCTAACTTCTTTGGAAAGAGTAAAAAAGACATTTAATCTATAGGATATGACTTAGTAGCTGAATTGGTTCATCCTCATCTGGTATAAATGTAGCTTTGAACATTTTAATGAAAATTATGGACCATATCTCCATAAAAAGACTAGTAGGCATATGAGTGAAGAGTTTTCATTTTAAAGTAGTCATGGGCTCCAAGGATCTCATTAAGAACTGCTGCTTTCAAATGCCACTTGTAGAACAAACTAGATTTTCAGGAATATAGGAAAAGAAAAGTAAATTACAATACCGCCATATGGTGGAATGTTAAAGTCATTAAAATGATGTTTTTGAAGAATATCTAATGTTATAAAATATTTTTCATATAACATGAACTGAAGGGAAAAAGAAAACAAAATTTTATTTTATTTATTTCCACCTACAGCACTGGCTTTCCTAGGTGGTCTCCATTCAAGTACGAACCAGGCCCAAACCTGCTTAGCTTCCAAGATCTGATGAGATCAGACATATTCAGGGTGGCATGGCCGTAGACAAAACCCAAGATGTTAAAGCCAAAATGCATGATCAAAGTTATGTATTTGTGCATGTGTCTATGGGTGTTTGTGTGCATGGGTGTTTAGCCCTGAGGGGACTTTCTGATTAAGCATATTTGGATTCTAGTTTTAAGACTCCACCAGTGTGTCAGTGTCCCATCAGAAACATCTTTGGGAGGTGGTTTCATTTTCATATGCATTCCAAAAATACATTTATTGTTCATTTATGGAATACTGCTGCCGAGGACACAAATTACAAACACATTCTCATCAGAAGGATTGCTCATCACATTCGGTTGTCACACTACACACAAGATACAGTGCCTTTCTGTTCTGTTCAGCAATGAAATAGCGTATAGGACATCTTTTAAAAGGCTGCTACTATAAACTACAAGGAAGCTGCCACTGTATTAATACTTTCTCAAGAAGTCTATGCAAATGGTAAGTATGAGTACATGGATCTCTAATGAGTGCTTCCCACCAGCTCTTCAGTGCTGAAAAACTGGTTCCATCATAAAGAGAGCTACATTTGTATCGAATTGAACCAGAAGTTCACTCCAGTCAAGAACACTGGGGCCAAGAAATTGCTCAAATCACAAATGTATTACATGCATTACAGGTAAGAACTATAATCTCTTCTACATTATTAGAGTGCTGCTGCCTTAGACATCTCAGCATACCCCAATTCTAGCACCAAATTGTTGAATGAACTTCTGAATTACAGAACACAGGTATTCAAAAACCTGTTTCCTTTGGGTGTGCTGCTGACTTTCTCTGAGGTTTATATTTTTCAATCTCCTCTTCATGGCAACCAATGAACTACAGTGTTAAAACACCATACCTCATTATTTATCATAATGGTTGAGTTCTCTTCAGGACATATATGCTCCCTTTCAAAACATTGCAGCCTGATTCTGATTGGTATGAATTTCACCATGAAAACTGCCAGTTTTCACTAATCATTATCACATTTTTAAATTTGGAGGAGTCCAAGGTTGCTTCACTCACTGCAGATGTCGAGTCACCTCTTAGAACAATACTACCGGCGATGCAAATTATGGAGTGATCACCTGGCATATAAAATGCTTTTGAGCCACATGATAGAACAGAAGCATGAAGAAAATAGACTTGGCTTAATGGAAAGCCATTGCCCTCAAGCATGATTCGTCAGAGTGATCAACTTACTGTTTGAGCATATTTGGATCACAGCTTTCAGGCTCTACCAGTGTGTCAGTGTCTCATCAGAAACATCTTTGGGAGATGGTTTCAATTTCCATATGCATTTCCAAAACATTTTCACTGTTCCTTTATGGAACGGTGCTGCTGAGGACACAGATTACGACCACATCCTCACCATAAAGATTTCCCATCACTTTTGCCTGTGACATACATGCAAGACTTTCTGCTAGGCTTGGCAAAGAAACGATGTATAGGACATCTGTTAAAAGCCACTACTACAAACTACAAGAAAGCTGCCACTGTATTAGTACCTGCTCATGCAGTCTATGAAGATGGTTAGTTCAAGATCATGGATGTCTAAAAGCTCTTCGGTACTGAAAACTGGTTACATTATAAACAGAACCACATTCATATCAGACTGTGTTAGAACTTCATTCCAGTAAGAAAACTGAGGTAAAAAAGTAGCACAGATCAAAAATTTATTACACACTTTATGAGTAAAACCTGTAATTCCTATAATTCCTTCCTCTACAGTGTTAAAATGTCACCTCAAACTTCACAGCATACACCCATTCTAGCACCAAATCGTTGAATGGACTTCTGGATAACAAAAAATAAAGGTATTAAAAAAACCCGTTTCCCTCGCATGTGCTTTGAGCTCTCTCTAAAATTCATAGTTTTTCAACCTCCACTTCATGGCCACAAATAACCCACAGTACCAAAACACCATTCCAAATTGTTTTATAGCAATGGTTTGAGTCCTCTTCAGCATATACATTCCCTTCCAAACCATGGCAGCCTGAACCCACTTTGTACGAAATTCTACCAGGAAAACTTAAGTTTTCTCTAATCACTTTAGCACTTTGTAGGTGTTGGAAGAGTCCAGGTTGCCTAATACACTGCAGATATTCAAGTCGCTTCTTAGAACAACACTGCAGTCAATTCAGAGTATCTATCTATTACTTGGCATATAGGATGCTTTTTAGAGCATCACTACAAAGGATGAATTTTAGCATGGAAGTGAATCAATTCAAAGCCGCTGCTGCAAGTATTTTTCATCAGTTATCTAACTTCCTTATTAGGCATATTTGGGTCACAGCTTAGGCTCTACCTGTGGGTGCCTTCAAAAATTCATTTAATATTCAGTATCTAATTTATCAACCAAAAAACAGGGTTAAAGTTACGGTTAGGGTTAGAGTTCGAGTTAGGGTTAGGTATGAACCCAGAAACACTTGGGGAGGCCTTAACTCACACAAACAAGATGTCATCTCCTAGAAGGAAGAATGGAGAACTCGGTTCATGGCACCAAGACTGTCCTCCCTGTAAAGTATTTATGATAGAAATTTGGGCCCACTGCTCCAACCTTGTCATCCTAACACTCTGTTCCATACAACTGGGTCCCACATCACCAATTTTAAATTTTACAAATTATGAATGGTAACCGTTATGTGCAGCACCAAGGCTTACCCCTGGAAAGCGAAGGTACTCCAGGCTTTTACAAACTTGAACAAAGCCTGGACTCTTCCTTTTACAAATTCAACTGTGGAGTTTGGAAACATGGCTGAACATTGTTCTTAATTCCAGGAAGTAGAGTGGAGACATTGGACTGCAGAATAGAGCGTAATTTCATAACAGACCTTGGGTGCAAGGCTCGGCACACTGTAACAGACCATCTCGGTAGAAATAAAGTGCCAATAGTGGACTCAGTTCACTGCCTGATCAGGGAAAGTAGAGTGGATGTCTGAAAACATGACACCATGCCAGTCTCATTTTCAAGGTAAAAATCAAATGGAACACATTTCACACACACTCAAGCCTGGTTCATTCTAAGAAGTAGAGTGGAAACCTACACCAACAGTAAAAAGATGTGTCACCTGGTAGACAAATTATTCCTTTAGGGTCTTCCAAGACCCCCATGTCAATCTTGCGAGGTGTCTGCTGCATGATTCCCTTTTGACCACCACATACATGATTTTCAGGTGAATTCCACCTTATTCCTCTTCCCTATTCTGAACCACGTGTTTTTCAAAACATGCACATTTTCGATATTTCGATATTGCTGTGGTCATTAACCCATTTTCTCTCGGTAATAATGGCCTGAGATCTTCATCCAAGAATAGTGCGGGAGTCGCACATGAAGCTGTTCAGATTTATGCTCACAATGACTTGGCATTTTTGCTACAATACAGCAATATGGTTGCTGCTGTTTCCGCCACTCTGAAGTAACTTCTTCAAGCAGACTGAGCCTCTGAATTTCAACAAAGTTAATGTCCTAAGCTGCTCCCATTGCCTTCCAGCAGGTTGGCCGACCACAGCTGAAACTTGATGACTGTTATTTAAGGATCATTGTCTGGTAGCCTAAAGGGTTGTCCATATGCAAGGATAGTTACGCCGACCTGACCTTTCGATTGAAGTGTAGTGAGTTGTCTGTCTCATCTACTCTCTTTTACACACAAACTCTCCATTCTTGCAATGAGATGCTCAGGTGACTTCCAACTCATTTTCATGTGCTGAGCTAAACCAAGGATTTCCAGAACATGTTGAAGGAAATGCCCCCGTGTCAATATCTCAGCTTTCTTTATGGTCGATAAGCCAGGCCCTATCAGAATTTGTAGTCCGAGGTCTGCTGTAGAGGAATTCAGAGGCAGCCTTCCTTTCCACCGTGAAGAGGTATCCTTACAGTGACTCAGCATTTTACAAATAATACAGCAAAAAGGCAACTCTTGTTTCCACCTCTATTCAGTACCTTACCAACAGCACACACAGCCTCCAGTGTTCAACACAGCCAAAATGCAACCACCGTCTCCACTGCCACAAAGCAGGTTTCCTGACAACAGACAAAAACTGAGGCAAATTAAGGATCAAGGTCCTGCCACATATACCATTGACTTTAAGAATGTTTTGTAATGTGGAAAATGACATTCAATTGGAGGTCAATTAGGAAGCTGTCCCGGTCACCTTCTGTTACACAGAGACTAATGTTTTCTCAGTGTTTCTGTGAATTATCAAGTGATATGCTCTCATTATTCCAAAGGGAGCGCTACATCTGTCACATGATCTCCTTCTTTTTCATACAAGCAAGTCTCTTGATGTGCACGTGATTCCCATAGAGAGGACACACGATCCTGTCATGAATTCTGCAGTGCAATATACCCAAGTTAACACTGTCTAATTTGAACAGACTAGGCAAAACGCCTACTCACACTACAAACAACCTAGACTCTTTGACAGAAACTAATGGGCAGTGCTTGCCCCCAGACCAAAATGATCTATTGTTACAGAAAAGAAAGAAGACCTTCATTCATGGTAAGAGTACTGTCCTCCCTTCGAATGATGTGGATTGGGCCATGACCCAAAGACACTTTCTATCTAACAATAATACAACAGAGCCCTGGGCGAAAGCCACCAAGCCTGTTCTCATTGAAAATTAGTAGATTGGAGACCATAAACTGCAAGGTGAGACTTTCCTCTGCGAAGAATATTTTTCTTAGAAAACTAGACACATGGCTCCATGTCTCAAATTTCTCTTAGGAGCAAGAGGGATGACTTTGGAGTGGAGTTCCAATCCTTTCCCCTTGAAAGAGTTAAAGCTGCTATCTTGTCCACAATATTTCTTCTGTCTTTTCCGAACTGAGACTGAAGTGGTGGCCTGGGCCCATGGTTCTAAGCCTATCCTATCTGAATGAATGTTGTGCACTATTTTAGGCCCACAGCAACAAGCCTGTCCTTATGCAAGGGATACAAGAATGGAGAATCAGGCCTGTAACTCAACCTGGATTCTCCTCACAGGAACTAGGTTGCAAGTCTAGGCTCCCAAGGTCAATACCATTTAATTGATAACAAACTAGGTAAAACAACTGCTAACACTACACCCAAGGTAGCCCTTGTGAGTAGAACTCATTTGGAACTCATGGCCCATAAACAAAGCTGTCTTCTCATACAAAGGGAAGAACAGAGGCCTCCCTTTATACCAGCAAGAGGGTCTTCTCTTGAAAAATGTGCTGTAATGACACGAGCCCAAGGCACAAAGCATGTCTTTTCTTAACAGTAACTACAAAGGTGAGTGGGACCCTTGGCAATAAACCTGTCCTCTATGAAAACAAGTAGATGGAATCCTTAACCCCATGTAAGCCCATCTTTAGGAAAGAGAATCTTAACTAGAGACCATGGACAGTGTCTCCTGTCTGGATATCTAATCAGGAACCTGAGTTCAGACCTTGGTTTTCAGTTCCAACCCTTTCCCTTATTTCCAGGATGTGGGCTGAGAAATTGGTCAACAGCAGTTCTTCTGTATTTATTTCCCTAACAGAGACTGAAAGGGTGACCTGGGCCCATGATTCTAAGCCTGGCCTCTCTGAACAAATTTCACCTGGAGTCCTAGGCACACAGCAACAAGCCTTCTTTATAGAAGAGACATTATAATGGAGTCTATGGAAATTGGCACCAAACTTGGACTTCCTAAAAGGAACTAGTTGGCAGACTCAGGCCCACAGAGTCAAGACCATCTAATTGGTGACAAAGTCCAGACTGAATATCTAGCCTAACAACACCCAGGCTGGCACCTGCTTCCAGAAACTCTTGGGGAGATCTTGGCCCATAGAACTAAGATGTCATCTCCTAGGTGGAGGAAGAATGAAGGACTTGGTTACAGCACCAAGAAGGTCCTCGGTTTAAAGTATTTACAATAGGTATTTGGGGTGATGACACCAATCTTGTGTCTTCTTAACCTCCATTCTGCGTAATCCTGTCCCACATCACCAATTTTTAATTTTGCCAGTTATTGGAAGGTGACCATAACCTACAGCACAAGGCTTTCCTCTGGTAAAATAAGGTAGGTGGGCACTTAGAAACTTGCCACAAAGCCTAAACTCTTCTTTCAGGAATTCAATTGGGGTGCTTAGAAACACAGTCAAGCATTGTTCCTAATGCAGAAAATACAGTGGAGACATTGGCCTGCAGAATGTAGCCTAATTTTCATAATGGAACCTTAGGTGAAGGACTTGGCACATGGTAAAAAGACATCTAGGGAGAAATAAAAAGTCAATAGAAGTCCATGGTCCATGACCCAGTTTTCTTACAGGATCAGGGGAAGTTGAGTGGATGTCTGAAAATAACAACATGATGTCGGTCTCATTTACAAGGTAAACTTGAGTGGAAATCGTTTCACACACAATCAAATCTAGTTCATTCTATGAAGTAGAGTGAAAACTATGGCCACAATAACAAGACTAGTCACCTGGTAAAAAAAGAAAATGATTTTCTCAGGGTCTTCCAAGACTCCCATGCGAAATCCATGAGATGTTTACGTGACCGATGCATGATTCCCTAGTCATTGCTATGTGATTTTGGGTAACTTCCAACTTATTCCTCTTTCCCTATTCACATCCAAGTGTTTTCAAAACATTTAATTAACTGCACATTTTCAACAATTCAGCATTGATACACTGGCCGGTAAGCAATTACCTCTCAACATTAGTAACCTTGAGGTAAACATCCAAGAATAGTGTGGGAGTTGCACCCAAGCCAATAAGAGTTATGCTCACATGCTCAGCATTTTTGCTAAAATGAAGCAATATGGTGGCTGCTGTTTCCACGCTCTAAAGAACCTTCCTCAAGCAGATTGAGCCTCTAAATTTCAACCCTGTTAATGTGCTATAGCTGCTCTCATTGCCTTCCAGCAGACTGACCACAGTTGGAACTTCAGTCAGTTATTGAGGGATCACTGTCTAGTAGCCTACACCACTGTTCTTAAGCAAGTTTAGTCATGCAGACTTGACCTTTCATTTGAAAGGAAGTGGGTTGGCTGTCTCCTCCATTCTCCTTTAGACACAAACTCTCTTTTTTCTCAGTGTTATGTGAATTTCACCAAGAGATGTAGAAGGGTAATTCAAAAGTGAGTGCAACACCATCAACCCAATGTCACGTAATCTCCCTGTGATGGCCTCATGCCAATCTCCTGATCACCACGTTATTCCTGTAGGGCAACCACGTGAATATCACATGATTCCTGCGTTCTTGCAAAGAGACTTTCAATCGACTTCCACCCATTTTCCTTAGATGGCCTAAACCAGGGTTTCTAGAACATGTTGAAGGAATTGCCTCAATGTCAATATCTCAGCTTCCTTTTTATGGCCATTAAGCCAGTCTCTATCCACAATTTGTAGTCTGAGGTCTAGTATAATGGAATTCAGAGACAGCCGTTCCTTCTGCCATGATGAGGTATCCTCACAATGACTCAGCATTTTACCTACAATATAACAAAATGGTGGCCACTGTATTCACCATTACTATTCCCTTCCTCACAGCACACTAAGCCTCCAAGTTTCAAAGCAGCCAATATTCGACTGCCTCCTCCACCGTCACAAAGCAGGTTTCCTGACAACAGACAAATCTTGAGGCAAATGGAGGATCATTCTCTGGCCACATATACCGTTGACCTCAAGTAAGTTTTGAAATGTGGGACAACGTTCGATTGGAGGTTAGTTACGAGGCCGTCTCAACCACTTTCTGTGATACAGAGCCTAATATTTCCTCAGTGTTTATATGAATTTTATCAAGTGATATGCACATGTCATGCCAAAGAGAGCACTACATCTTCCCCACATGTCACATGATCTCCCTGTGTTTCCTACAGGCCAGTCTCTTGATGGGCTCGGGATTCCCATGGAGTGGTCATGTAATCCTGTCATGACTCCTGCGGGGCCATGGTACCACAGTTAATAATGTCTAATTTTGAACAGACTAGGCAAAAGACCTGTGCACGCTACCAACAACCTAGATTTTGTGACAGAAACTAATGGGCACTGCATGGCACACAGATAAAGATGTCTATTGATACAGAAAAGAAAGGAGACTTCGATTCATGGTAACAGTACTGTCCTCACTTCAGCTGATGTAGACAAGAAAACCTGGCCCATGACACAAAGCAAGTCTCTTCCTGCCAGTAACACAACTGAGCTCTGTTCTAAAGCCACCAAGCCTGTCCTCATTGAAATCTAGTGACCTTAAATGGTATGACCAGTCTTTCCTCTGGTAAGAATTTTTCTTGGAGTAGAACCTTGACTCCATATCTGGAATTTCTCTTAGGAGCTATAGGGGTGATTTTGGATAGCAGTTCTTATTCTACCACCTTTTCAGGCGGTAGAGGTGATACTTGGTCCCACAGAATTTCTTCTGACTTTTCCTAACGAAGACCAATGTAGTGGCCTAGGTCCATGGTTCCAAGTCTGTCCTCCTTGAACGAATGTCTTAGGGTGTCCTAGGCCCACAGCATCAAGCCTGTCTTTATGACAGTGAAACTAGAAGGGAGACATAGGCCTGTGATACCAAACCTAGACTCACGTCACAGGAACTAGGGGGCAGGCCCTGGCCTCCAAGGTCAAGAAAATCTAATTGATAACAGACTAGACAAAACAACTACTCACACTACACCAAAAGTAGCCCCTGTGAACAGAAACTCATGTGGAGCACATGGACCACAGACAAAGCTGTCTTCTCTATATATAAAAAAAAGAACAGAGGCCTTTGTTTGTACCACCAACATGGCTTTTTTTTTTTGGTACCGCGTGCCAAGGAAACGCGTGTGTGCCGACGGGCGGTTGGTAAGGCAGCATGGCAGTGAGGACTCGCTGCTACTGATGGTGTGTGCCGTGCCCTCTGAGGCAGCACTCAGACGATGCCGAGGAGCGCGTTTCCGTGTCAAGCTGGAACACATTGCTTTTCAGCAATGGTCGCTCCCGTGTTCTTGACCGCACGGACAAGATTGAGAACCCACGCCGACAAGATGGATTTGTCCCGGCAGTCTGCACTTCCGACTGCGGAGAAGTAGTCTTGGGGGCTCTGCGCTCTCGGACAAAGCCTCTCCTTAGAGTACCCGAAGAGCAAGTCATGCAAGGGCGGCTGGCGGCAGTGGACCGTTCCCAGGATGACCGTCCACTGTGTCCAAGCCCCACATCAAGAGAAGCCCCCGGCTCTTCCTGGCAGCGTCCAAGGAGAACGTGAAGGGAGGGATTCCCGGGGACGGTGTCGTTGCAGTCTGTGTCCTCGGCCAAGCTTTCCCCAGATCAGGAGTCATACGTTCTGGAACGGCTGTGGACGTGGGAGAGACTTGCAAGGAGGTGTCCTCGGAGGCTCCTGCTCACTGCCAACACGTCGTGCTGGCAAGCCATTCTGTTTCCTCAGCCGTTCCACGGCTCCGGGGAGAAAGGCTCCAGGCAGTTGCTTGGACTTGAGCCACCAGCAAGCTACAGGGTTCCGTTTCCTCAGGCATCGCCTATGGCAGGTGAGCCCTCGTCGTCAGACTGGCCAGCCGTACGGCGCGAAGAGGACATTTCATCGGTGCCGTGTGTGAGCTTCCTTGGACTCATCCACATCTGCACGGAAGGAAAGCGATGAGTGAAACGTGGCAGCTGGCAGAGAGGAAATTCGTAGGAAGCGGGATACCTCGTGTTGGCGCTTACAGCACACGTTGGAGAGGACTCCGACGGCTGTCATCCACGAGAGTGGACCGAGGTTCCATACTCTAAGTCTTCGTGCCCGGGGCCCTGAGAGAAGACACTGAGACAGTGAGAGCACACGCGTATCCCTTGCCAGGGAAACAAACGGGCTTTCGAATACGTGCGTTTGGTGAGCCAGAAGCGCAGAGGACGGATCCGAGCTACAGTCGGTGTGTCCTCTGGAGCCTTGGGCGGCCCTCGACCAATGGCGAGGGTCGTGTAGACGTCTTCTCTGTACTTCACTGAACACACTTCTTCTCGGAGAAAGGGCTTTGCCACCCTGCTGCTCGGCGCGGGGAACTACACAGCCCGACTGATACGAGGCTGGCTGACTTCAAAAGCCCGGATTGGAGCATCATCTGCCACGGAGCAAGACCCTGTAGAGAGCCGTCCTCTCCAACAGACCATCCGGTGAGGCGGTGCGATCCCATGCAATGGCCGCGGCCGCTCCCCTGGAGCTCGTGGTGGCGCATGGTTATCGGGGCTCAAGTGCACGATCGCCCGGGCAAAAGTCACAGAAGCCACGGGTTCTTTCTGGCAGTGGCCCCGGCCAATGCGAGGAGCACAAGGTCCGGCGAGAGAGTGCTCATACTTACTGTGTTGCCTCATAAACGATCTCCATGCATTACTCATTCACGAGGAGCGCAAGGTACGTGCATTTGAGACGGTCTCCGCGGCCGTCTGCGTGGAGGCGCTGCCGCACTGTCGAGTATTAATGCTGGGATCTCAGTGCCGGAGCCAGCCCGCCTCGGTCGAACAGCACCTCCCGTGGGGAGTGAGGGTTCGGAAAAAGACAGAGAGGGAGGTCGATTCGGAGGGCTCCCACTCAAACGTGCAGCAGCCCCGAGTTGATTTAGCACAGCAGAGTTCTCCCCTACAGAGTGCGCAGAGACGCAACAACCTGTACGTATACGGGCAGTCGCTGCCATTCACTCGCAGAAGTGCGGAGCTCTCGGAACACACCCCTTCCCGTGGTCAGAGAACACTCAGTTTCTCTCGTGCAAGCCAGGTGAACCTCCTCCCGCGCCAGCAGCCTGCGCAGCGTGCCAGCGCTGCAAATCTCCCAGCATGACTGGCCGAAGTGGCCGGCCTCCACACGGCCCTGAACATCTCAGTTCGTTGCACCACAACGTTAGAAAGGACAAGCAAACGTGCTTGAAACGGTCGTTGGCATTGAGCCGCTCCCATGGCGCGCGTGTGCTTCTGTTTCTCTGAGCTGCGGCAAACGCGTCGCAGACGCCAAGTGAATATTTGCCATCTCCTGTGGCTGCCCAGTTGCTCCGAGAGGACGTTTGACACCGGCTGTGTGCAAGCGTGCCTGGCCTCTCCTAACACTCTACCGAGCAGGACGAGCGAGGAGAGAAAAGTGAGCGTTTTCGTGAGGATTCGTACGAAGCGGGATGCGGCTGCCGAGGGTCGACGGGGAGCCTCCGTGGCTGCGGAGGACTCCAAGGTCTCGGAACAAAGTGGTCGCCTGGTTGTTCCCCGGTTGGAGTCCTTTTCTCCCCGTGAACACGACGGCGAACACTGATCATCAGGCAATGGTGGTACCGCGTGTCAAGGCAACGCGTGTGTGGCGACGGGCGGTTGGTAAGGCAGCATGGCAGTGAGGACTCGCTGCTACTGATGGTGTGTGCCGTGCCCTCTGAGGCAGCACTCAGACGATGCCGAGGAGCGCGTTTCCGTGTCAAGCTGGAACACATTGCTTTTCAGCAATGGTCGCTCCCGTGTTCTTGACCGCACGGACAAGATTGAGAACCCACGCCGACAAGATGGATTTGTCCCGGCAGTCTGCACTTCCGACTGCGGAGAAGTAGTCTTGGGGGCTCTGCGCTCTCGGACAAAGCCTCTCCTTAGAGTACCCGAAGAGCAAGTCATGCAAGGGCGGCTGGCGGCAGTGGACCGTTCCCAGGATGACCGTCCACTGTGTCCAAGCCCCACATCAAGAGAAGCCCCCGGCTCTTCCTGGCAGCGTCCAAGGAGAACGTGAAGGGAGGGATTCCCGGGGACGGTGTCGTTGCAGTCTGTGTCCTCGGCCAAGCTTTCCCCAGATCAGGAGTCATACGTTCTGGAACGGCTGTGGACGTGGGAGAGACTTGCAAGGAGGTGTCCTCGGAGGCTCCTGCTCACTGCCAACACGTCGTGCTGGCAAGCCATTCTGTTTCCTCAGCCGTTCCACGGCTCCGGGGAGAAAGGCTCCAGGCAGTTGCTTGGACTTGAGCCACCAGCAAGCTACAGGGTTCCGTTTCCTCAGGCATCGCCTATGGCAGGTGAGCCCTCGTCGTCAGACTGGCCAGCCGTACGGCGCGAAGAGGACATTTCATCGGTGCCGTGTGTGAGCTTCCTTGGACTCATCCACATCTGCACGGAAGGAAAGCGATGAGTGAAACGTGGCAGCTGGCAGAGAGGAAATTCGTAGGAAGCGGGATACCTCGTGTTGGCGCTTACAGCACACGTTGGAGAGGACTCCGACGGCTGTCATCCACGAGAGTGGACCGAGGTTCCATACTCTAAGTCTTCGTGCCCGGGGCCCTGAGAGAAGACACTGAGACAGTGAGAGCACACGCGTATCCCTTGCCAGGGAAACAAACGGGCTTTCGAATACGTGCGTTTGGTGAGCCAGAAGCGCAGAGGACGGATCCGAGCTACAGTCGGTGTGTCCTCTGGAGCCTTGGGCGGCCCTCGACCAATGGCGAGGGTCGTGTAGACGTCTTCTCTGTACTTCACTGAACACACTTCTTCTCGGAGAAAGGGCTTTGCCACCCTGCTGCTCGGCGCGGGGAACTACACAGCCCGACTGATACGAGGCTGGCTGACTTCAAAAGCCCGGATTGGAGCATCATCTGCCACGGAGCAAGACCCTGTAGAGAGCCGTCCTCTCCAACAGACCATCCGGTGAGGCGGTGCGATCCCATGCAATGGCCGCGGCCGCTCCCCTGGAGCTCGTGGTGGCGCATGGTTATCGGGGCTCAAGTGCACGATCGCCCGGGCAAAAGTCACAGAAGCCACGGGTTCTTTCTGGCAGTGGCCCCGGCCAATGCGAGGAGCACAAGGTCCGGCGAGAGAGTGCTCATACTTACTGTGTTGCCTCATAAACGATCTCCATGCATTACTCATTCACGAGGAGCGCAAGGTACGTGCATTTGAGACGGTCTCCGCGGCCGTCTGCGTGGAGGCGCTGCCGCACTGTCGAGTATTAATGCTGGGATCTCAGTGCCGGAGCCAGCCCGCCTCGGTCGAACAGCACCTCCCGTGGGGAGTGAGGGTTCGGAAAAAGACAGAGAGGGAGGTCGATTCGGAGGGCTCCCACTCAAACGTGCAGCAGCCCCGAGTTGATTTAGCACAGCAGAGTTCTCCCCTACAGAGTGCGCAGAGACGCAACAACCTGTACGTATACGGGCAGTCGCTGCCATTCACTCGCAGAAGTGCGGAGCTCTCGGAACACACCCCTTCCCGTGGTCAGAGAACACTCAGTTTCTCTCGTGCAAGCCAGGTGAACCTCCTCCCGCGCCAGCAGCCTGCGCAGCGTGCCAGCGCTGCAAATCTCCCAGCATGACTGGCCGAAGTGGCCGGCCTCCACACGGCCCTGAACATCTCAGTTCGTTGCACCACAACGTTAGAAAGGACAAGCAAACGTGCTTGAAACGGTCGTTTTGCATTGAGCCGCTCCCATGGCGCGCGCGTGCTTCTGTTTCTCTGAGCTGCGGCAAACGCGTCGCAGACGCCAAGTGAATATTTGCCATCTCCTGTGGCTGCCCAGTTGCTCCGAGAGGACGTTTGACACCGGCTGTGTGCAAGCGTGCCTGGCCTCTCCTAACACTCTACCGAGCAGGACGAGCGAGGAGAGAAAAGTGAGCGTTTTCGTGAGGATTCGTACGAAGCGGGATGCGGCTGCCGAGGGTCGACGGGGAGCCTCCGTGGCTGCGGAGGACTCCAAGGTCTCGGAACAAAGTGGTCGCCTGGTTGTTCCCCGGTTGGAGTCCTTTTCTCCCCGTGAACACGACGGCGAACACTGATCATCAGGCAATGGTGGTACCGCGTGTCAAGGCAACGCGTGTGTGGCGACGGGCGGTTGGTAAGGCAGCATGGCAGTGAGGACTCGCTGCTACTGATGGTGTGTGCCGTGCCCTCTGAGGCAGCACTCAGACGATGCCGAGGAGCGCGTTTCCGTGTCAAGCTGGAACACATTGCTTTTCAGCAATGGTCGCTCCCGTGTTCTTGACCGCACGGACAAGATTGAGAACCCACGCCGACAAGATGGATTTGTCCCGGCAGTCTGCACTTCCGACTGCGGAGAAGTAGTCTTGGGGGCTCTGCGCTCTCGGACAAAGCCTCTCCTTAGAGTACCCGAAGAGCAAGTCATGCAAGGGCGGCTGGCGGCAGTGGACCGTTCCCAGGATGACCGTCCACTGTGTCCAAGCCCCACATCAAGAGAAGCCCCCGGCTCTTCCTGGCAGCGTCCAAGGAGAACGTGAAGGGAGGGATTCCCGGGGACGGTGTCGTTGCAGTCTGTGTCCTCGGCCAAGCTTTCCCCAGATCAGGAGTCATACGTTCTGGAACGGCTGTGGACGTGGGAGAGACTTGCAAGGAGGTGTCCTCGGAGGCTCCTGCTCACTGCCAACACGTCGTGCTGGCAAGCCATTCTGTTTCCTCAGCCGTTCCACGGCTCCGGGGAGAAAGGCTCCAGGCAGTTGCTTGGACTTGAGCCACCAGCAAGCTACAGGGTTCCGTTTCCTCAGGCATCGCCTATGGCAGGTGAGCCCTCGTCGTCAGACTGGCCAGCCGTACGGCGCGAAGAGGACATTTCATCGGTGCCGTGTGTGAGCTTCCTTGGACTCATCCACATCTGCACGGAAGGAAAGCGATGAGTGAAACGTGGCAGCTGGCAGAGAGGAAATTCGTAGGAAGCGGGATACCTCGTGTTGGCGCTTACAGCACACGTTGGAGAGGACTCCGACGGCTGTCATCCACGAGAGTGGACCGAGGTTCCATACTCTAAGTCTTCGTGCCCGGGGCCCTGCGAGAAGACACTGAGACAGTGAGAGCACACGCGTATCCCTTGCCAGGGAAACAAACGGGCTTTCGAATACGTGCGTTTGGTGAGCCAGAAGCGCAGAGGACGGATCCGAGCTACAGTCGGTGTGTCCTCTGGAGCCTTGGGCGGCCCTCGACCAATGGCGAGGGTCGTGTAGACGTCTTCTCTGTACTTCACTGAACACACTTCTTCTCGGAGAAAGGGCTTTGCCACCCTGCTGCTCGGCGCGGGGAACTACACAGCCCGACTGATACGAGGCTGGCTGACTTCAAAAGCCCGGATTGGAGCATCATCTGCCACGGAGCAAGACCCTGTAGAGAGCCGTCCTCTCCAACAGACCATCCGGTGAGGCGGTGCGATCCCATGCAATGGCCGCGGCCGCTCCCCTGGAGCTCGTGGTGGCGCATGGTTATCGGGGCTCAAGTGCACGATCGCCCGGGCAAAAGTCACAGAAGCCACGGGTTCTTTCTGGCAGTGGCCCCGGCCAATGCGAGGAGCACAAGGTCCGGCGAGAGAGTGCTCATACTTACTGTGTTGCCTCATAAACGATCTCCATGCATTACTCATTCACGAGGAGCGCAAGGTACGTGCATTTGAGACGGTCTCCGCGGCCGTCTGCGTGGAGGCGCTGCCGCACTGTCGAGTATTAATGCTGGGATCTCAGTGCCGGAGCCAGCCCGCCTCGGTCGAACAGCACCTCCCGTGGGGAGTGAGGGTTCGGAAAAAGACAGAGAGGGAGGTCGATTCGGAGGGCTCCCACTCAAACGTGCAGCAGCCCCGAGTTGATTTAGCACAGCAGAGTTCTCCCCTACAGAGTGCGCAGAGACGCAACAACCTGTACGTATACGGGCAGTCGCTGCCATTCACTCGCAGAAGTGCGGAGCTCTCGGAACACACCCCTTCCCGTGGTCAGAGAACACTCAGTTTCTCTCGTGCAAGCCAGGTGAACCTCCTCCCGCGCCAGCAGCCTGCGCAGCGTGCCAGCGCTGCAAATCTCCCAGCATGACTGGCCGAAGTGGCCGGCCTCCACACGGCCCTGAACATCTCAGTTCGTTGCACCACAACGTTAGAAAGGACAAGCAAACGTGCTTGAAACGGTCGTTTTGCATTGAGCCGCTCCCATGGCGCGCGCGTGCTTCTGTTTCTCTGAGCTGCGGCAAACGCGTCGCAGACGCCAAGTGAATATTTGCCATCTCCTGTGGCTGCCCAGTTGCTCCGAGAGGACGTTTGACACCGGCTGTGTGCAAGCGTGCCTGGCCTCTCCTAACACTCTACCGAGCAGGACGAGCGAGGAGAGAAAAGTGAGCGTTTTCGTGAGGATTCGTACGAAGCGGGATGCGGCTGCCGAGGGTCGACGGGGAGCCTCCGTGGCTGCGGAGGACTCCAAGGTCTCGGAACAAAGTGGTCGCCTGGTTGTTCCCCGGTTGGAGTCCTTTTCTCCCCGTGAACACGACGGCGAACACTGATCATCAGGCAATGGTGGTACCGCGTGTCAAGGCAACGCGTGTGTGGCGACGGGCGGTTGGTAAGGCAGCATGGCAGTGAGGACTCGCTGCTACTGATGGTGTGTGCCGTGCCCTCTGAGGCAGCACTCAGACGATGCCGAGGAGCGCGTTTCCGTGTCAAGCTGGAACACATTGCTTTTCAGCAATGGTCGCTCCCGTGTTCTTGACCGCACGGACAAGATTGAGAACCCACGCCGACAAGATGGATTTGTCCCGGCAGTCTGCACTTCCGACTGCGGAGAAGTAGTCTTGGGGGCTCTGCGCTCTCGGACAAAGCCTCTCCTTAGAGTACCCGAAGAGCAAGTCATGCAAGGGCGGCTGGCGGCAGTGGACCGTTCCCAGGATGACCGTCCACTGTGTCCAAGCCCCACATCAAGAGAAGCCCCCGGCTCTTCCTGGCAGCGTCCAAGGAGAACGTGAAGGGAGGGATTCCCGGGGACGGTGTCGTTGCAGTCTGTGTCCTCGGCCAAGCTTTCCCCAGATCAGGAGTCATACGTTCTGGAACGGCTGTGGACGTGGGAGAGACTTGCAAGGAGGTGTCCTCGGAGGCTCCTGCTCACTGCCAACACGTCGTGCTGGCAAGCCATTCTGTTTCCTCAGCCGTTCCACGGCTCCGGGGAGAAAGGCTCCAGGCAGTTGCTTGGACTTGAGCCACCAGCAAGCTACAGGGTTCCGTTTCCTCAGGCATCGCCTATGGCAGGTGAGCCCTCGTCGTCAGACTGGCCAGCCGTACGGCGCGAAGAGGACATTTCATCGGTGCCGTGTGTGAGCTTCCTTGGACTCATCCACATCTGCACGGAAGGAAAGCGATGAGTGAAACGTGGCAGCTGGCAGAGAGGAAATTCGTAGGAAGCGGGATACCTCGTGTTGGCGCTTACAGCACACGTTGGAGAGGACTCCGACGGCTGTCATCCACGAGAGTGGACCGAGGTTCCATACTCTAAGTCTTCGTGCCCGGGGCCCTGAGAGAAGACACTGAGACAGTGAGAGCACACGCGTATCCCTTGCCAGGGAAACAAACGGGCTTTCGAATACGTGCGTTTGGTGAGCCAGAAGCGCAGAGGACGGATCCGAGCTACAGTCGGTGTGTCCTCTGGAGCCTTGGGCGGCCCTCGACCAATGGCGAGGGTCGTGTAGACGTCTTCTCTGTACTTCACTGAACACACTTCTTCTCGGAGAAAGGGCTTTGCCACCCTGCTGCTCGGCGCGGGGAACTACACAGCCCGACTGATACGAGGCTGGCTGACTTCAAAAGCCCGGATTGGAGCATCATCTGCCACGGAGCAAGACCCTGTAGAGAGCCGTCCTCTCCAACAGACCATCCGGTGAGGCGGTGCGATCCCATGCAATGGCCGCGGCCGCTCCCCTGGAGCTCGTGGTGGCGCATGGTTATCGGGGCTCAAGTGCACGATCGCCCGGGCAAAAGTCACAGAAGCCACGGGTTCTTTCTGGCAGTGGCCCCGGCCAATGCGAGGAGCACAAGGTCCGGCGAGAGAGTGCTCATACTTACTGTGTTGCCTCATAAACGATCTCCATGCATTACTCATTCACGAGGAGCGCAAGGTACGTGCATTTGAGACGGTCTCCGCGGCCGTCTGCGTGGAGGCGCTGCCGCACTGTCGAGTATTAATGCTGGGATCTCAGTGCCGGAGCCAGCCCGCCTCGGTCGAACAGCACCTCCCGTGGGGAGTGAGGGTTCGGAAAAAGACAGAGAGGGAGGTCGATTCGGAGGGCTCCCACTCAAACGTGCAGCAGCCCCGAGTTGATTTAGCACAGCAGAGTTCTCCCCTACAGAGTGCGCAGAGACGCAACAACCTGTACGTATACGGGCAGTCGCTGCCATTCACTCGCAGAAGTGCGGAGCTCTCGGAACACACCCCTTCCCGTGGTCAGAGAACACTCAGTTTCTCTCGTGCAAGCCAGGTGAACCTCCTCCCGCGCCAGCAGCCTGCGCAGCGTGCCAGCGCTGCAAATCTCCCAGCATGACTGGCCGAAGTGGCCGGCCTCCACACGGCCCTGAACATCTCAGTTCGTTGCACCACAACGTTAGAAAGGACAAGCAAACGTGCTTGAAACGGTCGTTTGCATTGAGCCGCTCCCATGGCGCGCGCGTGCTTCTGTTTCTCTGAGCTGCGGCAAACGCGTCGCAGACGCCAAGTGAATATTTGCCATCTCCTGTGGCTGCCCAGTTGCTCCGAGAGGACGTTTGACACCGGCTGTGTGCAAGCGTGCCTGGCCTCTCCTAACACTCTACCGAGCAGGACGAGCGAGGAGAGAAAAGTGAGCGTTTTCGTGAGGATTCGTACGAAGCGGGATGCGGCTGCCGAGGGTCGACGGGGAGCCTCCGTGGCTGCGGAGGACTCCAAGGTCTCGGAACAAAGTGGTCGCCTGGTTGTTCCCCGGTTGGAGTCCTTTTCTCCCCGTGAACACGACGGCGAACACTGATCATCAGGCAATGGTGGTACCGCGTGTCAAGGCAACGCGTGTGTGGCGACGGGCGGTTGGTAAGGCAGCATGGCAGTGAGGACTCGCTGCTACTGATGGTGTGTGCCGTGCCCTCTGAGGCAGCACTCAGACGATGCCGAGGAGCGCGTTTCCGTGTCAAGCTGGAACACATTGCTTTTCAGCAATGGTCGCTCCCGTGTTCTTGACCGCACGGACAAGATTGAGAACCCACGCCGACAAGATGGATTTGTCCCGGCAGTCTGCACTTCCGACTGCGGAGAAGTAGTCTTGGGGGCTCTGCGCTCTCGGACAAAGCCTCTCCTTAGAGTACCCGAAGAGCAAGTCATGCAAGGGCGGCTGGCGGCAGTGGACCGTTCCCAGGATGACCGTCCACTGTGTCCAAGCCCCACATCAAGAGAAGCCCCCGGCTCTTCCTGGCAGCGTCCAAGGAGAACGTGAAGGGAGGGATTCCCGGGGACGGTGTCGTTGCAGTCTGTGTCCTCGGCCAAGCTTTCCCCAGATCAGGAGTCATACGTTCTGGAACGGCTGTGGACGTGGGAGAGACTTGCAAGGAGGTGTCCTCGGAGGCTCCTGCTCACTGCCAACACGTCGTGCTGGCAAGCCATTCTGTTTCCTCAGCCGTTCCACGGCTCCGGGGAGAAAGGCTCCAGGCAGTTGCTTGGACTTGAGCCACCAGCAAGCTACAGGGTTCCGTTTCCTCAGGCATCGCCTATGGCAGGTGAGCCCTCGTCGTCAGACTGGCCAGCCGTACGGCGCGAAGAGGACATTTCATCGGTGCCGTGTGTGAGCTTCCTTGGACTCATCCACATCTGCACGGAAGGAAAGCGATGAGTGAAACGTGGCAGCTGGCAGAGAGGAAATTCGTAGGAAGCGGGATACCTCGTGTTGGCGCTTACAGCACACGTTGGAGAGGACTCCGACGGCTGTCATCCACGAGAGTGGACCGAGGTTCCATACTCTAAGTCTTCGTGCCCGGGGCCCTGCGAGAAGACACTGAGACAGTGAGAGCACACGCGTATCCCTTGCCAGGGAAACAAACGGGCTTTCGAATACGTGCGTTTGGTGAGCCAGAAGCGCAGAGGACGGATCCGAGCTACAGTCGGTGTGTCCTCTGGAGCCTTGGGCGGCCCTCGACCAATGGCGAGGGTCGTGTAGACGTCTTCTCTGTACTTCACTGAACACACTTCTTCTCGGAGAAAGGGCTTTGCCACCCTGCTGCTCGGCGCGGGGAACTACACAGCCCGACTGATACGAGGCTGGCTGACTTCAAAAGCCCGGATTGGAGCATCATCTGCCACGGAGCAAGACCCTGTAGAGAGCCGTCCTCTCCAACAGACCATCCGGTGAGGCGGTGCGATCCCATGCAATGGCCGCGGCCGCTCCCCTGGAGCTCGTGGTGGCGCATGGTTATCGGGGCTCAAGTGCACGATCGCCCGGGCAAAAGTCACAGAAGCCACGGGTTCTTTCTGGCAGTGGCCCCGGCCAATGCGAGGAGCACAAGGTCCGGCGAGAGAGTGCTCATACTTACTGTGTTGCCTCATAAACGATCTCCATGCATTACTCATTCACGAGGAGCGCAAGGTACGTGCATTTGAGACGGTCTCCGCGGCCGTCTGCGTGGAGGCGCTGCCGCACTGTCGAGTATTAATGCTGGGATCTCAGTGCCGGAGCCAGCCCGCCTCGGTCGAACAGCACCTCCCGTGGGGAGTGAGGGTTCGGAAAAAGACAGAGAGGGAGGTCGATTCGGAGGGCTCCCACTCAAACGTGCAGCAGCCCCGAGTTGATTTAGCACAGCAGAGTTCTCCCCTACAGAGTGCGCAGAGACGCAACAACCTGTACGTATACGGGCAGTCGCTGCCATTCACTCGCAGAAGTGCGGAGCTCTCGGAACACACCCCTTCCCGTGGTCAGAGAACACTCAGTTTCTCTCGTGCAAGCCAGGTGAACCTCCTCCCGCGCCAGCAGCCTGCGCAGCGTGCCAGCGCTGCAAATCTCCCAGCATGACTGGCCGAAGTGGCCGGCCTCCACACGGCCCTGAACATCTCAGTTCGTTGCACCACAACGTTAGAAAGGACAAGCAAACGTGCTTGAAACGGTCGTTTTGCATTGAGCCGCTCCCATGGCGCGCGCGTGCTTCTGTTTCTCTGAGCTGCGGCAAACGCGTCGCAGACGCCAAGTGAATATTTGCCATCTCCTGTGGCTGCCCAGTTGCTCCGAGAGGACGTTTGACACCGGCTGTGTGCAAGCGTGCCTGGCCTCTCCTAACACTCTACCGAGCAGGACGAGCGAGGAGAGAAAAGTGAGCGTTTTCGTGAGGATTCGTACGAAGCGGGATGCGGCTGCCGAGGGTCGACGGGGAGCCTCCGTGGCTGCGGAGGACTCCAAGGTCTCGGAACAAAGTGGTCGCCTGGTTGTTCCCCGGTTGGAGTCCTTTTCTCCCCGTGAACACGACGGCGAACACTGATCATCAGGCAATGGTGGTACCGCGTGTCAAGGCAACGCGTGTGTGGCGACGGGCGGTTGGTAAGGCAGCATGGCAGTGAGGACTCGCTGCTACTGATGGTGTGTGCCGTGCCCTCTGAGGCAGCACTCAGACGATGCCGAGGAGCGCGTTTCCGTGTCAAGCTGGAACACATTGCTTTTCAGCAATGGTCGCTCCCGTGTTCTTGACCGCACGGACAAGATTGAGAACCCACGCCGACAAGATGGATTTGTCCCGGCAGTCTGCACTTCCGACTGCGGAGAAGTAGTCTTGGGGGCTCTGCGCTCTCGGACAAAGCCTCTCCTTAGAGTACCCGAAGAGCAAGTCATGCAAGGGCGGCTGGCGGCAGTGGACCGTTCCCAGGATGACCGTCCACTGTGTCCAAGCCCCACATCAAGAGAAGCCCCCGGCTCTTCCTGGCAGCGTCCAAGGAGAACGTGAAGGGAGGGATTCCCGGGGACGGTGTCGTTGCAGTCTGTGTCCTCGGCCAAGCTTTCCCCAGATCAGGAGTCATACGTTCTGGAACGGCTGTGGACGTGGGAGAGACTTGCAAGGAGGTGTCCTCGGAGGCTCCTGCTCACTGCCAACACGTCGTGCTGGCAAGCCATTCTGTTTCCTCAGCCGTTCCACGGCTCCGGGGAGAAAGGCTCCAGGCAGTTGCTTGGACTTGAGCCACCAGCAAGCTACAGGGTTCCGTTTCCTCAGGCATCGCCTATGGCAGGTGAGCCCTCGTCGTCAGACTGGCCAGCCGTACGGCGCGAAGAGGACATTTCATCGGTGCCGTGTGTGAGCTTCCTTGGACTCATCCACATCTGCACGGAAGGAAAGCGATGAGTGAAACGTGGCAGCTGGCAGAGAGGAAATTCGTAGGAAGCGGGATACCTCGTGTTGGCGCTTACAGCACACGTTGGAGAGGACTCCGACGGCTGTCATCCACGAGAGTGGACCGAGGTTCCATACTCTAAGTCTTCGTGCCCGGGGCCCTGAGAGAAGACACTGAGACAGTGAGAGCACACGCGTATCCCTTGCCAGGGAAACAAACGGGCTTTCGAATACGTGCGTTTGGTGAGCCAGAAGCGCAGAGGACGGATCCGAGCTACAGTCGGTGTGTCCTCTGGAGCCTTGGGCGGCCCTCGACCAATGGCGAGGGTCGTGTAGACGTCTTCTCTGTACTTCACTGAACACACTTCTTCTCGGAGAAAGGGCTTTGCCACCCTGCTGCTCGGCGCGGGGAACTACACAGCCCGACTGATACGAGGCTGGCTGACTTCAAAAGCCCGGATTGGAGCATCATCTGCCACGGAGCAAGACCCTGTAGAGAGCCGTCCTCTCCAACAGACCATCCGGTGAGGCGGTGCGATCCCATGCAATGGCCGCGGCCGCTCCCCTGGAGCTCGTGGTGGCGCATGGTTATCGGGGCTCAAGTGCACGATCGCCCGGGCAAAAGTCACAGAAGCCACGGGTTCTTTCTGGCAGTGGCCCCGGCCAATGCGAGGAGCACAAGGTCCGGCGAGAGAGTGCTCATACTTACTGTGTTGCCTCATAAACGATCTCCATGCATTACTCATTCACGAGGAGCGCAAGGTACGTGCATTTGAGACGGTCTCCGCGGCCGTCTGCGTGGAGGCGCTGCCGCACTGTCGAGTATTAATGCTGGGATCTCAGTGCCGGAGCCAGCCCGCCTCGGTCGAACAGCACCTCCCGTGGGGAGTGAGGGTTCGGAAAAAGACAGAGAGGGAGGTCGATTCGGAGGGCTCCCACTCAAACGTGCAGCAGCCCCGAGTTGATTTAGCACAGCAGAGTTCTCCCCTACAGAGTGCGCAGAGACGCAACAACCTGTACGTATACGGGCAGTCGCTGCCATTCACTCGCAGAAGTGCGGAGCTCTCGGAACACACCCCTTCCCGTGGTCAGAGAACACTCAGTTTCTCTCGTGCAAGCCAGGTGAACCTCCTCCCGCGCCAGCAGCCTGCGCAGCGTGCCAGCGCTGCAAATCTCCCAGCATGACTGGCCGAAGTGGCCGGCCTCCACACGGCCCTGAACATCTCAGTTCGTTGCACCACAACGTTAGAAAGGACAAGCAAACGTGCTTGAAACGGTCGTTTTGCATTGAGCCGCTCCCATGGCGCGCGGTGCTTCTGTTTCTCTGAGCTGCGGCAAACGCGTCGCAGACGCCAAGTGAATATTTGCCATCTCCTGTGGCTGCCCAGTTGCTCCGAGAGGACGTTTGACACCGGCTGTGTGCAAGCGTGCCTGGCCTCTCCTAACACTCTACCGAGCAGGACGAGCGAGGAGAGAAAAGTGAGCGTTTTCGTGAGGATTCGTACGAAGCGGGATGCGGCTGCCGAGGGTCGACGGGGAGCCTCCGTGGCTGCGGAGGACTCCAAGGTCTCGGAACAAAGTGGTCGCCTGGTTGTTCCCCGGTTGGAGTCCTTTTCTCCCCGTGAACACGACGGCGAACACTGATCATCAGGCAATGGTGGTACCGCGTGTCAAGGCAACGCGTGTGTGGCGACGGGCGGTTGGTAAGGCAGCATGGCAGTGAGGACTCGCTGCTACTGATGGTGTGTGCCGTGCCCTCTGAGGCAGCACTCAGACGATGCCGAGGAGCGCGTTTCCGTGTCAAGCTGGAACACATTGCTTTTCAGCAATGGTCGCTCCCGTGTTCTTGACCGCACGGACAAGATTGAGAACCCACGCCGACAAGATGGATTTGTCCCGGCAGTCTGCACTTCCGACTGCGGAGAAGTAGTCTTGGGGGCTCTGCGCTCTCGGACAAAGCCTCTCCTTAGAGTACCCGAAGAGCAAGTCATGCAAGGGCGGCTGGCGGCAGTGGACCGTTCCCAGGATGACCGTCCACTGTGTCCAAGCCCCACATCAAGAGAAGCCCCCGGCTCTTCCTGGCAGCGTCCAAGGAGAACGTGAAGGGAGGGATTCCCGGGGACGGTGTCGTTGCAGTCTGTGTCCTCGGCCAAGCTTTCCCCAGATCAGGAGTCATACGTTCTGGAACGGCTGTGGACGTGGGAGAGACTTGCAAGGAGGTGTCCTCGGAGGCTCCTGCTCACTGCCAACACGTCGTGCTGGCAAGCCATTCTGTTTCCTCAGCCGTTCCACGGCTCCGGGGAGAAAGGCTCCAGGCAGTTGCTTGGACTTGAGCCACCAGCAAGCTACAGGGTTCCGTTTCCTCAGGCATCGCCTATGGCAGGTGAGCCCTCGTCGTCAGACTGGCCAGCCGTACGGCGCGAAGAGGACATTTCATCGGTGCCGTGTGTGAGCTTCCTTGGACTCATCCACATCTGCACGGAAGGAAAGCGATGAGTGAAACGTGGCAGCTGGCAGAGAGGAAATTCGTAGGAAGCGGGATACCTCGTGTTGGCGCTTACAGCACACGTTGGAGAGGACTCCGACGGCTGTCATCCACGAGAGTGGACCGAGGTTCCATACTCTAAGTCTTCGTGCCCGGGGCCCTGAGAGAAGACACTGAGACAGTGAGAGCACACGCGTATCCCTTGCCAGGGAAACAAACGGGCTTTCGAATACGTGCGTTTGGTGAGCCAGAAGCGCAGAGGACGGATCCGAGCTACAGTCGGTGTGTCCTCTGGAGCCTTGGGCGGCCCTCGACCAATGGCGAGGGTCGTGTAGACGTCTTCTCTGTACTTCACTGAACACACTTCTTCTCGGAGAAAGGGCTTTGCCACCCTGCTGCTCGGCGCGGGGAACTACACAGCCCGACTGATACGAGGCTGGCTGACTTCAAAAGCCCGGATTGGAGCATCATCTGCCACGGAGCAAGACCCTGTAGAGAGCCGTCCTCTCCAACAGACCATCCGGTGAGGCGGTGCGATCCCATGCAATGGCCGCGGCCGCTCCCCTGGAGCTCGTGGTGGCGCATGGTTATCGGGGCTCAAGTGCACGATCGCCCGGGCAAAAGTCACAGAAGCCACGGGTTCTTTCTGGCAGTGGCCCCGGCCAATGCGAGGAGCACAAGGTCCGGCGAGAGAGTGCTCATACTTACTGTGTTGCCTCATAAACGATCTCCATGCATTACTCATTCACGAGGAGCGCAAGGTACGTGCATTTGAGACGGTCTCCGCGGCCGTCTGCGTGGAGGCGCTGCCGCACTGTCGAGTATTAATGCTGGGATCTCAGTGCCGGAGCCAGCCCGCCTCGGTCGAACAGCACCTCCCGTGGGGAGTGAGGGTTCGGAAAAAGACAGAGAGGGAGGTCGATTCGGAGGGCTCCCACTCAAACGTGCAGCAGCCCCGAGTTGATTTAGCACAGCAGAGTTCTCCCCTACAGAGTGCGCAGAGACGCAACAACCTGTACGTATACGGGCAGTCGCTGCCATTCACTCGCAGAAGTGCGGAGCTCTCGGAACACACCCCTTCCCGTGGTCAGAGAACACTCAGTTTCTCTCGTGCAAGCCAGGTGAACCTCCTCCCGCGCCAGCAGCCTGCGCAGCGTGCCAGCGCTGCAAATCTCCCAGCATGACTGGCCGAAGTGGCCGGCCTCCACACGGCCCTGAACATCTCAGTTCGTTGCACCACAACGTTAGAAAGGACAAGCAAACGTGCTTGAAACGGTCGTTTTGCATTGAGCCGCTCCCATGGCGCGCGCGTGCTTCTGTTTCTCTGAGCTGCGGCAAACGCGTCGCAGACGCCAAGTGAATATTTGCCATCTCCTGTGGCTGCCCAGTTGCTCCGAGAGGACGTTTGACACCGGCTGTGTGCAAGCGTGCCTGGCCTCTCCTAACACTCTACCGAGCAGGACGAGCGAGGAGAGAAAAGTGAGCGTTTTCGTGAGGATTCGTACGAAGCGGGATGCGGCTGCCGAGGGTCGACGGGGAGCCTCCGTGGCTGCGGAGGACTCCAAGGTCTCGGAACAAAGTGGTCGCCTGGTTGTTCCCCGGTTGGAGTCCTTTTCTCCCCGTGAACACGACGGCGAACACTGATCATCAGGCAATGGTGGTACCGCGTGTCAAGGCAACGCGTGTGTGGCGACGGGCGGTTGGTAAGGCAGCATGGCAGTGAGGACTCGCTGCTACTGATGGTGTGTGCCGTGCCCTCTGAGGCAGCACTCAGACGATGCCGAGGAGCGCGTTTCCGTGTCAAGCTGGAACACATTGCTTTTCAGCAATGGTCGCTCCCGTGTTCTTGACCGCACGGACAAGATTGAGAACCCACGCCGACAAGATGGATTTGTCCCGGCAGTCTGCACTTCCGACTGCGGAGAAGTAGTCTTGGGGGCTCTGCGCTCTCGGACAAAGCCTCTCCTTAGAGTACCCGAAGAGCAAGTCATGCAAGGGCGGCTGGCGGCAGTGGACCGTTCCCAGGATGACCGTCCACTGTGTCCAAGCCCCACATCAAGAGAAGCCCCCGGCTCTTCCTGGCAGCGTCCAAGGAGAACGTGAAGGGAGGGATTCCCGGGGACGGTGTCGTTGCAGTCTGTGTCCTCGGCCAAGCTTTCCCCAGATCAGGAGTCATACGTTCTGGAACGGCTGTGGACGTGGGAGAGACTTGCAAGGAGGTGTCCTCGGAGGCTCCTGCTCACTGCCAACACGTCGTGCTGGCAAGCCATTCTGTTTCCTCAGCCGTTCCACGGCTCCGGGGAGAAAGGCTCCAGGCAGTTGCTTGGACTTGAGCCACCAGCAAGCTACAGGGTTCCGTTTCCTCAGGCATCGCCTATGGCAGGTGAGCCCTCGTCGTCAGACTGGCCAGCCGTACGGCGCGAAGAGGACATTTCATCGGTGCCGTGTGTGAGCTTCCTTGGACTCATCCACATCTGCACGGAAGGAAAGCGATGAGTGAAACGTGGCAGCTGGCAGAGAGGAAATTCGTAGGAAGCGGGATACCTCGTGTTGGCGCTTACAGCACACGTTGGAGAGGACTCCGACGGCTGTCATCCACGAGAGTGGACCGAGGTTCCATACTCTAAGTCTTCGTGCCCGGGGCCCTGCGAGAAGACACTGAGACAGTGAGAGCACACGCGTATCCCTTGCCAGGGAAACAAACGGGCTTTCGAATACGTGCGTTTGGTGAGCCAGAAGCGCAGAGGACGGATCCGAGCTACAGTCGGTGTGTCCTCTGGAGCCTTGGGCGGCCCTCGACCAATGGCGAGGGTCGTGTAGACGTCTTCTCTGTACTTCACTGAACACACTTCTTCTCGGAGAAAGGGCTTTGCCACCCTGCTGCTCGGCGCGGGGAACTACACAGCCCGACTGATACGAGGCTGGCTGACTTCAAAAGCCCGGATTGGAGCATCATCTGCCACGGAGCAAGACCCTGTAGAGAGCCGTCCTCTCCAACAGACCATCCGGTGAGGCGGTGCGATCCCATGCAATGGCCGCGGCCGCTCCCCTGGAGCTCGTGGTGGCGCATGGTTATCGGGGCTCAAGTGCACGATCGCCCGGGCAAAAGTCACAGAAGCCACGGGTTCTTTCTGGCAGTGGCCCCGGCCAATGCGAGGAGCACAAGGTCCGGCGAGAGAGTGCTCATACTTACTGTGTTGCCTCATAAACGATCTCCATGCATTACTCATTCACGAGGAGCGCAAGGTACGTGCATTTGAGACGGTCTCCGCGGCCGTCTGCGTGGAGGCGCTGCCGCACTGTCGAGTATTAATGCTGGGATCTCAGTGCCGGAGCCAGCCCGCCTCGGTCGAACAGCACCTCCCGTGGGGAGTGAGGGTTCGGAAAAAGACAGAGAGGGAGGTCGATTCGGAGGGCTCCCACTCAAACGTGCAGCAGCCCCGAGTTGATTTAGCACAGCAGAGTTCTCCCCTACAGAGTGCGCAGAGACGCAACAACCTGTACGTATACGGGCAGTCGCTGCCATTCACTCGCAGAAGTGCGGAGCTCTCGGAACACACCCCTTCCCGTGGTCAGAGAACACTCAGTTTCTCTCGTGCAAGCCAGGTGAACCTCCTCCCGCGCCAGCAGCCTGCGCAGCGTGCCAGCGCTGCAAATCTCCCAGCATGACTGGCCGAAGTGGCCGGCCTCCACACGGCCCTGAACATCTCAGTTCGTTGCACCACAACGTTAGAAAGGACAAGCAAACGTGCTTGAAACGGTCGTTTGCATTGAGCCGCTCCCATGGCGCGCGCGTGCTTCTGTTTCTCTGAGCTGCGGCAAACGCGTCGCAGACGCCAAGTGAATATTTGCCATCTCCTGTGGCTGCCCAGTTGCTCCGAGAGGACGTTTGACACCGGCTGTGTGCAAGCGTGCCTGGCCTCTCCTAACACTCTACCGAGCAGGACGAGCGAGGAGAGAAAAGTGAGCGTTTTCGTGAGGATTCGTACGAAGCGGGATGCGGCTGCCGAGGGTCGACGGGGAGCCTCCGTGGCTGCGGAGGACTCCAAGGTCTCGGAACAAAGTGGTCGCCTGGTTGTTCCCCGGTTGGAGTCCTTTTCTCCCCGTGAACACGACGGCGAACACTGATCATCAGGCAATGGTGGTACCGCGTGTCAAGGCAACGCGTGTGTGGCGACGGGCGGTTGGTAAGGCAGCATGGCAGTGAGGACTCGCTGCTACTGATGGTGTGTGCCGTGCCCTCTGAGGCAGCACTCAGACGATGCCGAGGAGCGCGTTTCCGTGTCAAGCTGGAACACATTGCTTTTCAGCAATGGTCGCTCCCGTGTTCTTGACCGCACGGACAAGATTGAGAACCCACGCCGACAAGATGGATTTGTCCCGGCAGTCTGCACTTCCGACTGCGGAGAAGTAGTCTTGGGGGCTCTGCGCTCTCGGACAAAGCCTCTCCTTAGAGTACCCGAAGAGCAAGTCATGCAAGGGCGGCTGGCGGCAGTGGACCGTTCCCAGGATGACCGTCCACTGTGTCCAAGCCCCACATCAAGAGAAGCCCCCGGCTCTTCCTGGCAGCGTCCAAGGAGAACGTGAAGGGAGGGATTCCCGGGGACGGTGTCGTTGCAGTCTGTGTCCTCGGCCAAGCTTTCCCCAGATCAGGAGTCATACGTTCTGGAACGGCTGTGGACGTGGGAGAGACTTGCAAGGAGGTGTCCTCGGAGGCTCCTGCTCACTGCCAACACGTCGTGCTGGCAAGCCATTCTGTTTCCTCAGCCGTTCCACGGCTCCGGGGAGAAAGGCTCCAGGCAGTTGCTTGGACTTGAGCCACCAGCAAGCTACAGGGTTCCGTTTCCTCAGGCATCGCCTATGGCAGGTGAGCCCTCGTCGTCAGACTGGCCAGCCGTACGGCGCGAAGAGGACATTTCATCGGTGCCGTGTGTGAGCTTCCTTGGACTCATCCACATCTGCACGGAAGGAAAGCGATGAGTGAAACGTGGCAGCTGGCAGAGAGGAAATTCGTAGGAAGCGGGATACCTCGTGTTGGCGCTTACAGCACACGTTGGAGAGGACTCCGACGGCTGTCATCCACGAGAGTGGACCGAGGTTCCATACTCTAAGTCTTCGTGCCCGGGGCCCTGAGAGAAGACACTGAGACAGTGAGAGCACACGCGTATCCCTTGCCAGGGAAACAAACGGGCTTTCGAATACGTGCGTTTGGTGAGCCAGAAGCGCAGAGGACGGATCCGAGCTACAGTCGGTGTGTCCTCTGGAGCCTTGGGCGGCCCTCGACCAATGGCGAGGGTCGTGTAGACGTCTTCTCTGTACTTCACTGAACACACTTCTTCTCGGAGAAAGGGCTTTGCCACCCTGCTGCTCGGCGCGGGGAACTACACAGCCCGACTGATACGAGGCTGGCTGACTTCAAAAGCCCGGATTGGAGCATCATCTGCCACGGAGCAAGACCCTGTAGAGAGCCGTCCTCTCCAACAGACCATCCGGTGAGGCGGTGCGATCCCATGCAATGGCCGCGGCCGCTCCCCTGGAGCTCGTGGTGGCGCATGGTTATCGGGGCTCAAGTGCACGATCGCCCGGGCAAAAGTCACAGAAGCCACGGGTTCTTTCTGGCAGTGGCCCCGGCCAATGCGAGGAGCACAAGGTCCGGCGAGAGAGTGCTCATACTTACTGTGTTGCCTCATAAACGATCTCCATGCATTACTCATTCACGAGGAGCGCAAGGTACGTGCATTTGAGACGGTCTCCGCGGCCGTCTGCGTGGAGGCGCTGCCGCACTGTCGAGTATTAATGCTGGGATCTCAGTGCCGGAGCCAGCCCGCCTCGGTCGAACAGCACCTCCCGTGGGGAGTGAGGGTTCGGAAAAAGACAGAGAGGGAGGTCGATTCGGAGGGCTCCCACTCAAACGTGCAGCAGCCCCGAGTTGATTTAGCACAGCAGAGTTCTCCCCTACAGAGTGCGCAGAGACGCAACAACCTGTACGTATACGGGCAGTCGCTGCCATTCACTCGCAGAAGTGCGGAGCTCTCGGAACACACCCCTTCCCGTGGTCAGAGAACACTCAGTTTCTCTCGTGCAAGCCAGGTGAACCTCCTCCCGCGCCAGCAGCCTGCGCAGCGTGCCAGCGCTGCAAATCTCCCAGCATGACTGGCCGAAGTGGCCGGCCTCCACACGGCCCTGAACATCTCAGTTCGTTGCACCACAACGTTAGAAAGGACAAGCAAACGTGCTTGAAACGGTCGTTTTGCATTGAGCCGCTCCCATGGCGCGCGCGTGCTTCTGTTTCTCTGAGCTGCGGCAAACGCGTCGCAGACGCCAAGTGAATATTTGCCATCTCCTGTGGCTGCCCAGTTGCTCCGAGAGGACGTTTGACACCGGCTGTGTGCAAGCGTGCCTGGCCTCTCCTAACACTCTACCGAGCAGGACGAGCGAGGAGAGAAAAGTGAGCGTTTTCGTGAGGATTCGTACGAAGCGGGATGCGGCTGCCGAGGGTCGACGGGAGCCTCCGTGGCTGCGGAGGACTCCAAGGTCTCGGAACAAAGTGGTCGCCTGGTTGTTCCCCGCGTTGAGGAGTCCTTTTCTCCCCGTGAACACGACGGCGAACACTGATCATCAGGCAATGGTGGTACCGCGCCTGTCAAGGCAACGCGTGTGTGGCGACGGGCGGTTGGTAAGGCAGCATGGCAGTGAGGACTCGCTGCTACTGATGGTGTGTGCCGTGCCCTCTGAGGCAGCACGCAGACGATGCCGAGGAGCGCGTTTCCGTGTCAAGCTGGAACACATTGCTTTTCAGCAATGGTCGCTCCCGTGTTCTTGACCGCACGGACAAGATTGAGAACCCACGCCGACAAGATGGATTTGTCCGGCAGTCTGCACTTCCGACTGCGGAGAAGTAGTCTTGGGCTCTGCGCTCTCGGACAAAGCCTCTCCTTAGAGTACCCGAAGAGCAAGTCATGCAAGGGCGGCTGGCGGCAGTGGACCGTTCCCAGGATGACCGTCCACTGTGTCCAAGCCCACATCAAGAGAAGCCCCCGGCTCTTCCTGGCAGCGTCCAAGGAGAACGTTGAAGGGAGGGATTCCCGGGGACGGTGTCGTTGCAGTCTGTGTCCTCGGCCAAGCTTTCCCCAGATCAGGAGTCATACGTTCTGGAACGGCTGTGGACGTGGGAGAGACTTGCAAGGAGGTGTCCTCGGAGGCTCCTGCTCACTGCCAACACGTCGTGCTGGCAAGCCATTCTGTTTCCTCAGCCCGTTCCACGGCTCCGGGGAGAAAGGCTCCAGGCAGTTTGCTTGGACTTGAGCCACCAGCAAGCTACAGGGTTCCGTTTCCTCAGGCATCGCCTATGGCAGGTGAGCCCTCGTCGTCAGGACTGGCCAGCCGTACGGCGCGAAGAGGACATTTCATCGGTGCCGTGTGTGAGCTTCCTTGGACTCATCCACATCTGCACGGAAGGAAAGCGATGAGTGAAACGTGGCAGCTGGCAGAGAGGAAATTCGTAGGAAGCGGGATACCTCGTGTTGGCGCTTACAGCACACGTTGGAGAGGACTCCGACGGCTGTCATCCACGAGAGTGGACCGAGGTTCCATACTCTAAGTCTTCGTGCCCGGGGCCCTGAGAGAAGACACTGAGACAGTGAGAGCACACGCGTATCCCTTGCCAGGGAAACAAACGGGCTTTCGAATACGGTGCGTTTTGGTGAGCCAGAAGCGCAGAGGACGGATCCGAGCTACAGTCGGGTGTGTCCTCTGGAGCCTTGGGCGGCCCTCGACAATGGCGAGGGTCGTGTAGACGTCTTCTCTGTACTTCACTGAACACACTTCTTCTCGGAGAAAGGGCTTTGCCACCCTGCTGCTCGGCGCGGGGAACTACACAGCCGACTGATACAGGCTGGCTGACTTCAAAAGCCCGGATTGGGCATCATCTGCCACGGAGCAAGACCCTGTAGAGAGCCGTCCTCTCCAAACAGACCATCCGGTGAGCGGTGCGATCCCATGCAATGGCCGCCCGCTCCCCTGGAGCTCGTGGTGGGCGCATGGTTATCGGGGCTCAAGTGCACGATCGCCGCAAAAGTCACAGAAGCCACGCGGTTCTTTCTGGCAGTGGCCCCGGCCAATGCGAGGAGCACAAGGTCCGGCGAGAGAGAGTGCTCATACTTACTGTGTTGCCTCATAAACGATCTCCATGCATTACTCATTCACGCAGGAGCGCAAGGTACGTGCATTTGAGACGGTCTCCGCGGCCGTCTGCGTGGAGGCGCTGCCGCACTGTCGAGATTAATGCTGGGATCTCAGTGCCGGAGCCAGCCCGCCTCGGTCGAACAGCACCTCCCGTGGGGAGTGAGGGTTCGGAAAAAGACAAGAGGGAGGTCGATTCGGAGGGCTCCCACTCAAACGTGCAGCAGCCCCGAGTTGATTTAGCACAGCAGAGTTCTCCCCTACAGAGTGCGCAGAGACGCAAACAACCTGACGTATACGGGCAGTCGCTGCCATTCACTCGCAGAAGTGCGGAGCTCTCGGAACACACCCCTTCCGTGGTCAGAGAACACTCAGTTTCTCTCGTGCAAGCCAGGTGAACCTCCTCCCGCGCCAGCAGCCTGCGCAGCGTGCCAGCGCTGCAAATCTCCCAGCATGACTGGCCGAAGTGGCCGGCCTCCACACGGCCTGAACATCTCAGTTCGTTGCACCACAACGTTAGAAAGGACAAGCAAACGTGCTTGAAAACGGTCTTTGGCATTGAGCCGCTCCCATGCGCGCGTGCTTCTGTTTCTCTGAGCTGCGGCAAACGCGTCGCAGACGCCAAGTGAATATTTGCCATCTCCTGTGGCTGCCCAGTTGCTCCGAGAGGACGTTTGACACGGCTGCTGTGCAAGCGTGCCTGGCCTCTCCTAACACGTCTAACGAGCAGGACGAGCGAGGAGAGAAAAGTGAGCGTTTTCGTGAGGATTCGTACGAAGCGGGATGCGGCTGCCGAGGGTCGACGGGGAGCCTCCGTGGCTGCGGAGGACTCCAAGGTCTCGGAAACAAAGTGTCGCCTGGTTGTTTCCCCGGTTGGAGTCCTTTCTCCCCGTGAACACGACGGCCGAACACTGATCATCAGGCAATGTGGTACCGCGTGTCAAGGCAACGCGTGTGTGGCGACGGGCGGTTGTAAGGCAGCATGGCAGTGAGGACTCGCTGCTACTGATGGTGTGTTGCCGTGCCCTCTGAGGCCAGCACTCAGACGATGCCGAGGAGCGCGTTTCCGTGTCAAGCTGGAACACATTGCTTTTCAGCAATGGTCGCTCCCGTGTTCTTGACCGCACGGACAAGATTGAGAACCCACGCCGACAATGATGGATTTGTCCGGCAGTCTGCACTTCCGACTGCGGAGAAGTAGTCTTGGGGGGCTCTGCGGCTCTCGGACAAAGCCTCTCCTTAGAGTACCCGAAGAGCAAGTCATGCAAGGCGCGGCTGGCGGCAGTGGACCGTTCCAGGAATGACCGTTCCACTGTGTCCAAGCCCACATCAAGAGAAGCCCCCGGCTCTTCCTGCAGCGTCCAGGAGAACGTGAAGGGAGGGATTCCCGGGGACGGGTGTCGTTGCAGTCTGTGTCCTCGGCCAAGCTTTCCCCAGATCAGGAGTCATACGTTCTGGAACGGCTGTGGACGTGGGGAGAGACTTGCAGGAGGTGTCCTCGGAGGCTCCTGCTCACTGCCAACACTCGTGCTGGCAAGCCATTCTGTTTCCTCAGCCGTTCCACGGTCCGGGGAGAAGGCTCCAGGCAGTTGCTTGGACTTGAGCCACCAGCAAGCTACAGGGTTCCGTTCCTCAGGCATCGCCTATGGCAGGTGAGCCCTCGTCGTCATGACTGGCCAGCCGTACGGCGCGAAAGGACATTCATCGGTGCCGTGTGTTGCAAGCTTCCTTGGACTCATCCACATCTGCACGGAAGGAAGCGATGAGTGAAACGGGCAGCTGGCAGAGAGGAAATTCGTAGGAAGCGGGAACCTCGTGTTGCGCGCTTACAGCACACGTTGGAGAGGACTCCAGACGGCTGTCATCCACGAGAGTGGACCGAGGTTCCATACTCTAAGTCTTCGTGCCCGGGGCCCTGAGAGAAGACACTGAGACAGTGAGAGCACACGCGTATCCCTTGCCAGGGAAACAAACGGGCTTTCGAATACGTGCGTTTGGTGAGCCAGAAGCGCAGAGGAGGAATCCGGAGCCTACAGTCGGGTGTGTCCTCTGGAGCCTTGGGCGGCCCTCGACCAATGGCGAGGGTCGTGTAGACGTCTTCTCTGTACTTCACTGAACACACTTTCTTCTCGGAAGAAAGGGCTTTGCCACCCTGCTGCTCGGCGCGGGGAACTACACAGCCCGACTGGATACGAGGGCGGGCTGACTTTCAAAAGCCGGATGGAGCATCATCTGCACGGAGCAAGACCTGTAGAGAGCCGTCCTCTCCAACAGACCATCCGGTGAGGCAGGTGCGATCCCATGCAATGGCCGCGCGCCGCTCCCTGGAGCTCGT